>JAHWFP010077217.1:57448-73207 GCA_023313725.1 Lithobius niger
AAAATTAATGATTTTTTCTTTGTTTGACTGAAATAAGACGTAAAGGCTACATGTACTCATTTTTAATTTGTTAAAAAAATTTATTCCGCAACGATATTAAGTTCAATATTGGAAAAACAAGGTTTGGCAATTCGTATAAGTGAAGGTTGAAAAAAGTCCAGCAACTCGGTAGATTTTTTCTCTGACTGAAAATTGTATGGTTACTTAGTCAGTGAATTTAAAATTACACTCCCGAAATACAATGCATGCTAAAACCTTCTCGATTACTGCAATTTATGAGTGGTGCAGGCATAAGTTTATATTTCTGATCAAAAGCTACATCCACCAACCGTGAATAACCTTGAAGTAATATAGCCCAGTCAAATTATACCAAATTTAGGTCGAATCACGGAATAATTCAAAATAAGCTAATTTTTGGCACAGATGTTCGTAATGGCGCTAGGTTCAACATACTAAAAGTCCTCAGCTGTCCGTGTTCAGCTGATGCCGCCATCTTGGAAACATGGCGCCCATTATCGTTTATTTTAAATTTGTCTCGGTTATGGTTGCTCGGGCATGAAAATAATTATGTTCTGTCCAAAAATGTTTAGCATGAATGTTTTTACAAAAAAATGTTCTATTTTTTTTTCAGATTTAATGATTCAGCCAATAAACGGTGTAGAAGAACGATGAGCTAATGCAGCCATCTTGGAAACATCTGCCCAAAATCGGTTTTTGTCAATCTCACGGAAACAGCTAGGCTACTTAAAATATGTATAATAAGAAATTGTATTGCGTGGAATTGTCTACAAAAAAAGTTCAATTCGTCTTTTGTTTAAACTGAGTCAGTAATTCAGCGAGTAAACGTTGTTAAAGAGGTCACACATGTGGCCCCCATTGCACATTATACTTCATATAGTTGGATGGTTTGGGACCCAAAATTGATTGAATTTGTCAGTTTCTGCGAAAATCATGAAACCATATGACGAGTAACTGGGAAAAATAGCTATGATAGCAAGTTCAAAAAACTCAATGGAGGAGGTGGAGGGATGATTTACCCTACCAAAAACGGCAGTTACAATGATTTTCGTGTTCAAAGAATTGTTGCGAGCCCACCAATAGCCCAATATGGATATTATTAGGAATTTTTGAAAGGTAGGGAACTATTCATTCCATCAATAATAACCCAAATTGTTTAACTTAGATAGGGAGCGTCTAACTCTCATTTAAAGGTGAAGACCTAGCAGCGAAAGCGTATGGTGATTTTCGAATTCAAAGTGCTCTTGCAAGCTCCCTAATAGATAAAAATGGACATGCTTAGGATTTTCAGAACGATGGGGATCTAATCTTTCCATAAATCCTAACCGTAATTGTTTAAATTATATTCGGACCGTTCTACGCTCATTTAAAGATGAAGAGGTAAAAGCATAGCGGCAAAATAGTATGTTGACTTTCGAATTCAAAGTGTGCTTGCGAGCTCTCTAATAGCCCGAAATGAACATGCTTAATATTTCCTTAAAGGCGGGTATTAATTCTTTCATTCAATCCTAATCGAAATTATTTAACTTATATAGGAACCATCCAACGCCTATTTTAAGGTATAGTTGTAATTGGTGCAGCGGCAATTTTGAATTTCAAAGTGCAATTCGAATGGTCATATTTGTATTTGTACCTAAGCTAAACAATTTCTGTTAGAATTGATGGAAAGAATAGATCCCTACCTTTCAAAATATCCTAAGCATGTCCAATTTTGGTTTCTAGACGGCTCACAAGAGCATTTTGAATTTGAAAATCAAGAAACACTTTAGCTATCACACCATGACCTCTTCACCGTTTACTAAGCATAGGTTGGTCCCTATCTAAGTTAAACAATTTCGGGTAGGATGGCTGGCAAAAATAGATCCCCACCTTTCATAAAATTCTAAGCATGTCAATGTGTGGCTATTAGAGCGCTCGCTATAGCATTTTGAATTCGAAAATCACATACGATTTTGCCGCAACGCCATTACCTATTCACCTTTAATTGGGCATAGGACGATTCCTATCTAAGTTAAACAATTTTGGTTATGATTGATGGAAAGAAAAGATCCCCACCTTAGAAAATCCTAATCATATCCATTTCAGGCTGATAGAGGGCTTGCAAGAATACTTTGAACACGAAAATCACTATAACTACCGTTTTTGGTGGGGTGAATCTGCAACCTCTCCACCTTCCTCAGGGGTTTTTTGATCTCTTCATGTGCACTCATGCTTTTCACTGAAAATGACAAATTCCATCAATTTTGGGCCCCAAGCCATCCAACTATGTGACGTGTAGTGTACATTGGGTGCATTGGGAATCACATGCATCACCTCTTTGAAACCGTTTAGTAACATAATTATTGACTCAGTTAAAAAATACGATTAGAACCTTTTTTGTAGACAATGTCATGTCATGCTCGACAATTTCTCATTAAACATATTTTATACAGCCGTTTCGGTGATAGATTAACAAAAACCGATTTCGGGCGCATGTTTTAAAGATGGTAGCATTGGCTCAACAGTCTTCTACTCTTGTTTATTGGCTGAGTCATTAAATCTAAAAAAAATGAATAGAACATTTTTTTGTAAAAACTTTCATGCTCAACATTTTTGGACAGAACATATTTTCATGCCCGAGCAACAGTTAACGAGATACATAGAAAAAACCAATATCGGACGCAATGTTTCCAAGATAGCGGCGTTAGCTGAACACGGAAAGCTGTGGACTTTTAGTATGTTGAACTTGATGTCACTACGAACAACTGTGCTAAAAATCAGCTTATTATGAATTATTCCGAGCATTTGACCTAATTTGACTGGGCTAATAGTTCTCTGAAATGCCGAACTCCACATTGCGCGTCAATTGGGCGATAAGTCTGTCCTCCTGTCCGGTGTTTTTCAATTTTTGCAGGAGGTACAGATGTATGACAGGATTTAGAATAGGGGTTTGGGTAATATCTCTGTAATGTGTGGTGCAGTGGCAACCCGGACCACTGCACTGTGACTGAGGTTGGCGCTAATGACCAAGCTGTCGACGCGCCATTAAGCCTCAATTCCCCCCCCCCCCGAACTCCACAGTTCCCTTCCACCTCCAAGTCCTTTGAACTATAAGGTGGGGCCCACTGTACGACTTGGTCAGTGGTCATGGCCCCTAGCCTTTTCCACTGATTCAGAGTTCACTAAATAAATGTCTAACTTTTGAAATACTCTTCGTCTTAAATCAGCTTTTATTTAATTAATTTCTTCGTGCTATTTTTATTGACAATTAACCACTGTAATCTTAGTAGTAACATTCAAGGCCTACTTGGCTAGCCCCCCCCCCCCTCCCCCCTCCTCTGCGGCTCTGTATACTTTATTTTGTAATCAAATAGCCAGTGAAAACAGAAAAAGACTTAGAACAATAACTTAATTTGTTGGCTTATATGGTAAAATCCGTGTCTGCATTTATGTGTAGTACAATGGAGACTCAATAGTACAATAGTACAATAGTACAATGAAAACTTAATAGGATCTTTAATTAAGATAATTTCATTTGTAATTTTATTCGGAATCCGTTTTCGTTCAGTCTGATGCAAAGTTTGCAACTGGGCTTGGAAATTTTGCAAAATCCAAAATGGCGGGTGAATAAATCATCCCAAAACAGCATTTTGTCTTACAACTTCTGTTTTTAAGAAACGTTTTAAGCCACTATATTAGATATTTTACAAAACAGGAAGAAAGTCATACATGTCAGGCGCCATTTAGGACACTTTTTTATATAAACAAAAATTTCTCATTAAGAAACAAAACTTTGCCTGAATAAACAAAACTTTCTTTTTCTGATGAATAAACATACCTTTATCATTAAGAAATATAGCACTTGGTGACCATAATTTATCAACTGTCGATTGGACAGTGAATTCAACGCTCCATCGGCTTCATTATAAATTCCTAAATGTAATTTCGAGTTGTGGGTTAACCCAATTGGTTACAAAACCTACTAAAGATATAAACATCCTTGATATTATCTTAACAGACGACACTCGTGCTGTTTTTGACGTAGATGTTGAAGCAGGGCTAGGCTTGAGTGACCATAATATGGTTTCGTTCAAAATTCATCAAAAATTATCTATTGTTAATTGTCTTCCTAGACAACATATAAATTTCACTCAACTGCGCACCAAGTTAAGCCAACTTGACTGGGAAAACTAATTTCATTCTTTTATACAGGTTATGCATGGGATCACTTCATAAATTTAATTCGTAATTTGACAAATGATTGCACTAGAGCATCCAAAATGACAAATAAAAAGCATGCAGAGTATTCTAAAGAACTCGAAAAACTTTTACGAAAAAAGTTGAAGGCCTGGCATCGATATAATTCTAATCGTTCCGTTGAAAATAAACTGAAATACAACGAGTGCAGACGGAATTACTCTAATTGTATAAAGGATTTACATTACTTAAGAGAAAAAAACGCTTGAGGAAGGAAGCCTTCCTGCACTTTTTCGTTTCTACCGCCACAAAACAAAATCATCTCGAACAATTCCTCCTTTGAGGGTTAATGGTGTGCTAATTAACGATGCTAAAGAGAAAGTGACGGCACTAAATTTCGAATTTTCCAAGAACGGGGTCACCGATAATGATCATCAACCACCCACAATAACACTTAATACTAACCAAATCACTGAAACCTATTCGAGTGTTGTCTTCTCACTTGGGAATATTGTGTCTATTTTGGGTCTTCTTAAACCAAGTCATGCAATTGGACCAGAGGGCTTTTCTGCATTTTTTTTACAAACAAATTTGCAACCAAATTGCACTCCCATGAAAATAATTTTCTCTCTATCGTTTTCTACAGGTCTTTTACCATTCAACTGGTCAACAGCTACTGTTGTACCGATTTTCAAAAAGGGCAACCCAGCAGACCCAAAAAACTATCGGCCAATATCACTCACCTCCGTGCCATGTAAAGTTATGGAATCAATTGTTCTTAAGGCAATGATGCATCATATAAACCGGTTTAATATTTTAAATAATGATCAATTTGGGTTTCAGGAAGGCCTTTCTACAGTTCACCAACTACTAATAGCACTTGATAAATGGACTGAGGCACGGGACCTAGGTATTAACACAGATATTATTCTATTCGATTTCAAAAAAGCCTTTGAATCTGTGGTCCATGCAAAATTGTTACATAAACTTACATTTGTCATATTCGAAGGCGAATTACTGAGATGGATAAAAGCCTTCATTAGTGGCCGTTCGCAAAGAGTGGTTATCGATTCTGTTTTATCCGATGAAACAAAAGTAATTAGTGGTGTCCCGCAGGGATCAGTTCTTGGCCCTGTTACTCTTCATCCCCTATTTGAATGACCTCACTTGTAACAATAACACAGTGAATCATGAAAAATTTGCTGACGATCTCAAGTTGTACTCGCCCATTATTACCGAATCTGATTGGCAACTACTCCAGCATAAAATAAATAATGTGGAATCCTGGGCAGAAAAATAGCAGCTACCACTCTCAAATGAGAAATGTTTGAGTTTCTGCGTGGGCAAAGCATCTAACCCTCACGGCTACACCATTAACATGAAAAGCATGAAGACTACAACAAGTATCAAAGATCTGGGAATTTGGTTCCAGCCAGACCTTAAATTCTCTATACACTGTAACTATACTGCTACGTTGCCAAATCGTAGATCGTCTATTGTACAACGCTGTTTCATCTCCGGCAAATTAAACACGAAACTTTGGGGATGTAAAGTTTACGTTCCCCCTCTCCTAGAGTATGCATGCCAGGTGTGGTCACCAAGCCTATTAAAAGATATCGATCATATTGAGTCAGTTCAGAGACGTTTTACTAAATCACTACCGGGATTGAAAAGTAAAACCTATAAACAACGTTTGGAACTTTTACAATTAGATTCACTCGAACTGCATAGATTTAAAGCTGACTTAATTCTCACTTACAAAATCTTACACAATAAGCTACCTCTTGATCTTCCTTTCTTTGAAATAAACACTGACACACGAACTAGCGGACATAAATTAAAACTAATTATTCCCAAGTTTAATCTAAACTGTAGAAAATATTTTTTCTTTTTACGTATTGCCCCGGTTTGGAACTCTCTGCCTGACTACATTGCCTCAGCCTCGTCACTCCACGCCTTCAAGAGACTGTTGAATGAACGATGTTTGAAAACTCGTCTGCACCGCCCCGAATTTGGTAATTAGACATTGTTATTGGATTTATTTTTATTACACAGAAAGCCTGTTTTTAAATTAGTTTTTAAATTAGTTTGTTTCCTTCATCTTGACGATGTATCCATTGGTACTGATGTTACTTCGTCAATCTTCGGCAAGTCGTTAGTGGTTTAATGGATGATCGTTTCTTGCCGTTTTGCTTCTTGAGGGCAAATGAAACTTATTATATATTTTTTACTATTTTTTTTAAGTGTTGACAAATCCTACTATCTGGGTGCTTTAGTTTTTGTATCCACCGTTGCATATCTTGCAATTTTTAGCAATGTTTTTACTTTTTAATTGTAAAGCTTCTTTTTGGGCCCTATTACACTTTTCACACCCTTCCCATGTCCTGCACGTTTGGTGATGCCATCGGGGACTATTAAAGGCACTGTTGAGGAATGGCACTCGGCGTGTCGCCGCAGTCGCCGTGAGGAGGTGGTGTTGGCCCGTTTGCGCATTGGTCACACTCGACTTACTCACTGTTTCCTTTTGCGGGGGGTTGACCCTCCTGAATATTATTGGTGTCAGCGGCCACTCACGGTCCGGCACTTCCTTGTTGGTTGTTGCCATCTTGATGGTTTTCGTCGTCGTTTCCATCTTCCGCATGACATTGTGCGTCAATTGGGCGATAAGTCTGTCCTCCTGTCTGGTGTTTTTCAATTTTTGCAGGAGGTACAGATGTATGACAAGATTTAGATTAGGGGTTTGAATAATATCTCTGTAATGTGTGGTGCAGTGGCAACCCGGACCACTGCACTGTGACTGAGGTTGGCGCTAATGACCAAGCTGTCGACGCGCCATTAAGACTCATCTCCCCCCCCCCCCCAACGAGGACTTTTGAGTCCCTGGCAGGTCTAACCTTGATGGTAAGGCATTCGTGTCCCCAAACCTCTTACCATCACCATTCCTTGGCCATTTTTGTACACTGTACATAAATGTAAATGTAATTGTGGCTGGCTGTTAGTGACCTCTTGGTCCTTGCCAAGCCTGTTGCTATCGCAACAAATATTGTTATTATTTTATTATTATTATTAAATAAACCTTTCAGTTAATAAAAAAAAATTATACACATACCCGAAAAATATTTTTACATTGTGCCAACAACTATTTCTTTGATAACCACAATATTTCAACAACTGAAAAACCTCCAAACAAACCAGCATTTTCTCTTGGAGATGTGTAAGTTTTCATCACTTACAAGAAATTGTTCACTCCCACTCAAACAAAAGTCTGCATCTCTCGTGGAAAAATGTTGTTTGCTCGGTGGCATGATCTGGTGAACAGTGACGAAGTTACATAAGAAGACGTGATCTCCAGTTAGACTTGTGTGTTGTTGCGTCATGCCGTGCTAACGAGTTTGGTACCACTGTGAATTCTATTACCTAGCACGATCGTACAAAACTTCGACGCCAATCTGTCTGCTGGACTAACATCTTTAGGTCCTGAGCTGTGGCACCGAAAATTCCTTAAACCAACTTTCGTTTACCAACTCAGATAACTGTAAGAAAATACGATTAAATGGATTTAGCTTATTTAATGTAAAAATACAATGTTCTCTAAACTACACGTGCACATTATTGTGTTTACCAATCTGTTGTGTCAAAACTAGTTATGATGTAAATTCGTATGTGTGCTGGTAATAGACATGAAACCACAAATACATCTAAAAACTTCTTTTGTTTTCAGCTGTATTGTTATTGGTCTTGTTTACCTGTACAAAAGACAATGAATGAGCATGATAGACTAAAACCCATTAATCAGACTCACATTGATAGGATTAATTAAACTTGATATATTGATTACATTTTCTGTTGGGTCAAGAGCTCTGAAGATGTCGCACCCATTAATTTTGGGAGACTTAAATTCTTTCCATCCTCTCGTTGTCATTCAGCTTTGATAAGCAAGGGTGCCTGCCTAATATTGATGTCAGAATTTGCAAAGATCTTTTCCTGCACAGGATAGAGTCCACATATTATCTTATGCCATCACAAACCTGTCATATAGTGGACTACAATTCCGTGTATCCGCCTTCAGTTTTGAATAGAATACTGAAAGGTGAAGTGATTAGAGCACTCCAGGTCCAGCGATGCTGACATCAATTACTCACTGCACAGCACTCAGGCTGAAAGCAGAGAAAACCTCTCCCAAGGTCTTGGTTTACCTTCAAGGGGGTGCATCTGGCATTCCGGTCGAGTTTTTACCCATCTGCAAAAACATGAAAGAGTAGTAAGCATTAGTCCGTATCTTTACCACAAACGAAATGTGGTATATGCTGTAATGTGCGAAATTTGTACCTACGTGATTATGGACAGTACACAAGGCCATACGGGAGAAGAAAGCTGGATCAAGCGAAAGCCGTCTCCAAGCATTACCTTGCTTATGCGGTGGCTAAGCACTCAGATGGAAGTAAACATACTGTGAATATAAGCAAGGCTCAAATACAGTATCAAGAACCAGTTGAAGCGATCAGGCTCGAGTTGGCAGCATACATTCATTGCCATGAACAAATAAGAGTGATGACGTAATAAATAATTTGCAAATACGGAAAAATGGACCAACCTGTACAATCAATTACCAGTTATTGTTGTCTAAATAATGTGACGTAATTCCAGGTTGGCACAAGTGTAACAAACCTATCTGTAAGGCTTCCTCGCATTTTAAAGTTTTTTATCTGTTTTTTTTTTATCAGTTTTAATGTTTTTTTTTAGTCTATTATGCGCATTCCTTGTCCTTTGTTAGGTAAACTAGACCAATAACCATATGGCTGAGTAGTGTTTTGATGTACTTGCATGGTTCAATGTTTGTCAGTGGCATACCTACGAATTTATCAACGGACCTGCAAAATAATAATTTCTACTACTAGTTATGAGTTTTCGACACAACGTGCCTTAGTCATACCGAGAGGTTTTAACACAACTAATAGAATAGAATAGACAAACTGTAGGTGCCGAGCAATTTCTCACTAGCACCCACCTACCCTAGACCCAAAAATTAGCTACCATTGAGGTTGCAGTACAAGCGATTTTTAAAAGAGTTCACAGTTTTTGCAGAAACGACAAATTATTGGTGGAATAGAGTTCCATGGACGGACAACACGTTCTGTGAAGAAACGATTGCGATTATTAGCAGAGGAGATGGCACCAAGAAGTTTTGAGTTGTGGCCTCTAGTTTTAGTGGTGGCGAAGCAGAAAAAAAATCTGGATAATTGACATAAAAGAACTGATGTAGGATTTTGGTAGGTTAGGATAAGGTCTCCATGGACAATACCTTGTCCGACACAACTGAGTGAGAGTGTCAGAATAACTAACCTATGAGTAAACATATAACAATGAACATTATAATAACATTGTAGCAGCCATCGATTGTTGAACGCCAGGGAGAAAAACAATGGACGACGCCAAGAAAAATGACATGAAACAGCTCGATTTCATGCACGAACGGAAAAGAAGTATTTAAAGTATGGTGATAAATTAGTTATTGGCATACTTTTGCAAGAATAGTCCCTCTATACTTGATTTATTGTTATATTTTTGCTTCCTCCGCCCTTAGCACTTAGGCTTACGCCTCGGCTAATCCTAAGAAAAACAAAACTATCACAATACATCACGTATAGAGGAACCATTGTTGCAAAAGTATGCCAATAACCACTACGTAGAACCCCTTCAAGGAAACGGCTTGTACCCTACAAATCACACATAATTTTTTTTTTATTTTCTACCCAGGGCCCTGATCATCACATTTTAAAACAACTTTTTGCCAATTTTTTTTACCAAAATAAGTAAGACAGAATAAGCACCTGCAAGCAGCAAACTACCTCTCCTCTTCTGCCGTTGGAGTAGTATTCACAATTACGTAGTGTTGTGAAGCACTTGCTTTGTACTTTGATATGAGGAGAGTATGGACAATTTTCAACCGTCGTTGTTTTTAAACAACTTTTTTCGATGTTTGTCGCACACTTTGCTCTGTTCACTTGTCGAGCTGTTTGTCGTTGCGCTGTTATGACGTCACTGTTTTCTTTCACGCCATTATTTCTGCTCTTTTTGCACGTACATCCCATTTTAAACAACTGTATTTAAGTATTTTTTTTACATGTTTTCCAGATTTTGTTCTACAACTTTAACAATTGGCATTTTGCCTACGATTGTGTATCCCACGTCAAAGGATATACTCGATTTTTATCTTGCATTTTAAGCAATGATTTCACTCGTAGTTTATTCATCCTTTTTTTGTCATCCAACAGCTTATCAAAAATACGAGGAAATGCCGACAGCGCTTCCGAGAATGATTTCCTGTCCCATGTTTAATTTCCACGCAACTCGTCCATCTCCTTTAAATTCATGAAACGTTTCACGTTCGATTGGTTGTTAGTGGACGTCATTCATTTTGTTGCATGACATTCAATTTTATCGTCATTTAACTCCATTGGTATCGGACAATTTACAGTGATTATAAATTAAGATTGTTACAAAGTCCATCTTCGTTCGAATTAAGCGCACAGTTTAAAAAAAAACACATTTCAACCTCCTGTTTGTGGTGGGTAATGGTGATGGGTAAATGGCAAATGAAGGCAGCACGTAAAGTTCGAACCACAGACCTCTTAGAGGAATAATGTCTAGAACTTCAACCCTTAAGCCATGTATTTTAGTAATTTTAGGCTATCTGCCATTAGGTTAGTCATTATGTTTCTGGAGCTACGAGCAATTCACATGTGCCGTACATTAATAGTGACTTACATCTACACATAACACAAATGATTCAACAAACCTCCCATGTTCTACAGTCCATGTGTGTGCACACGTCATTTCCTTGGCAGACACGTCAAAGGAATAAATAAATAAAATGAATAAAATAATATAAAGGGATCAATGTCGGCAGGAAAACACTTTCTCACGTTATTCTTCAGCTACAAACTATAGCAACTCAAGCCATTTTATGGCATTACAATGGTTACATAACACAAACCACGACAGTTGCGTATCAAACAATATTCCAAATACTGCATCTAGACACAACGCGAGTGTGTCGCCGCCAAGTAACAGTAGATCATCCCATTGTAGTCTAGCGGCTAAGTGCCAAATTTTACATGAACCGTGCACTTCTGGAAAAAATAATGACTTTGTCAGTATAACTTTACTATGGCACGTGGAGCACTTTTGGATATGGTGCCCACATATTCGACTTCCGGTTTGCCCTGATGACGTCATCAAAGATGGCCGTCCGAGAGTAACTACAGAGTTTGATGTCAACAGCCGTATCTCGGTAACCAGTAAACCAATTTAGCTTTTCTATACCTTGTTGGAAAGAAACTTTTATATGCTACAAATAAAGTCCTACGACACATTAGCATAGCTTAGATAGAAAAGGAGGTACAGCTCATAAAGTGTAAATTTTATGTGATTTTTACCAGGTATTCGCACATTTGACTTAAAATAACGCTTGAACTAGCTAATAACCAACATTAAGCCTTAAAGGTTAATTTGTTCTAAATTTTATTTCCTTTACAAAAAGTCCTAACAATGCAAAAAAGATGGTATGGTTGCCGAATTATTACAAGTTGAAGGATATATGCACATCAGTCTACACCGTAACTGAATGGCAGTCGAATGGCCAGTAATCACTGCTGTTTTGTTTAGTTCCCATAATTCCTTGCAGTCATAAACGCGAATGGCCGTCCTGGATAATTTTTTTATAGTAAAATATACAGGGGTGCCCATATTCCATCCCCCCCGGCCCCCAAAGACAATGAGGAGTCCCTCCCCCTAGACTATGAAGATTCCCTTTTTTTTAAATTCCCCCTTCTCTCCCGTCCAACTTTAGAAAAAGTTGTACACATTTCATGATTACTTTGAGCACTAACTAATCATGTTTTACCACAACATATTGACAATACCAATCTCAGCCCATGCAACCATGAGGAAGCTGACTCAAGGATGATGTTACATATTGCAGATGCTGCAAAAGAATTTAGCTCCTTTCCGGTTGTTGGAAATAATGCAGATGTTGTTGTCGTGGCTGTATCAACTGCAGAGAAGTTACAAATTACGGAACTGTGGGTAGCTTACCTACCCGCACATGAATTATCCAAACAGCTTGGCTCATTAGAAAGTATCTGTCTGCCTATGTTTCATTCACTGACAGGATGTGACACAGTATCATCGTTTGTATATAAGGGAAAGAAAACTGCCTGGGATGTTTGGCGAGTATTTCCAGAACTGACAGAAGCCATATGTGAACTTTCCTCATCTTCAAATCCAGAGCTCACTGAGTACTGCATGGCAGTAATTGAGCGTTTTGTTATTCTCATGTACGACAAAACTTCAGGGATTACAAGCATAGATGAAATGAGAAAATGGTACTTCACAAAGAAAAACCCTAGTACTCTAGAACTGATCCCACCTACAAAGGCTGCCCTTGAGCAACACGTGAAGCGAGCAGTTTACCAATGTATTTGCGTATGGGGCAAATGCTGGCATCCGAAACAGTTACTGCTTACGCCGGCCGACTGGGGATGAGAAGTTGCTCCTGGTTCAGGTAATTGGAAACCACTATGGACAGTCCTACCAGATGCTGAGATGGCATGCCATGAACTAATTAAGTTGCAGATGTAAGAAAGGCTGTGGTGGACGTTGCACCTGTATGAAGGTTATGCTACCGTGTACTGCACTGTGCTACTGTGGAGGAGAGTGCCAGGAAAACCAATGAACTGCTGTTTGGATATAGCCCTATGCAGTAATGTTAATACTAATAAATGCTTCATATAAGTACCATGCTGTCATTGTGATTTTATACCCCATAACAGCAAAATTGTGACTGAATAGTTGCTGTGACTCGTTGTAAAGGGATAAAATAAGTCATAATTTACAGCTTATGGTTTAAATGATTATACTACATGGTTATTTCCCACATTTCAATAATCGGGGTAGGAAATTCTTGTGTAAATTTAACAAATTTTGCATTCCAGAGCCCCTAACGCTTAATCTGTGTGAGTTGTGTTATTGTGGCATAGGAGATTTTTGGTTAGGTATGATTTTATCTATCCAACGAACTATAAAAAATTAAATTCGGTTGATTTGTTACAGAGATACACATTTTTAGGGTTAAATCATGTGGCGGCCATCTTTGATGACGTCGTGACGCTAAACCGGAAGTGCCGTCAGTGGGCACCATATCCAAAAATGTTGTTCTTGATCTATAAAATAAGTTCCGAAAAGTTCATGCTTTTTCTCAGAAGTGCACGATTGTTGCCCTTGGCCGCTAGACTATTGTAGGCATCCGATTGTTAAAAAAATTGATTGTTAATGATAAAAAGGCGGCTCACTAGCAGACATGTGGTCTGTTAACTGTAAGCAACTGAAAGTATATTTTGGCATGTTGATGATAATCCCAATGTGACAGAAATGTTTCAAATTGTAGAAAATGTAAGGGGAAGGGTCAAAGATTAAGAAAAACTAAAATTTAAAGGATGAGTGTCCACCAATCATACAGAAAAAGATGCGTCAGTAACGTTGTTTTTATGTTACTGTCTAGCTAGCTAGCTAGCTAATAAGATTTGTCCCATGTTAAATCCCATAGGCTTTCTGCTCATGGCTAGCGCAAAATTGAGAAGGCCTACGTAGCTGAATTTTGGCACACGGATGTGGTGATCTGAGCATGTAGGGGTCAGGACAAATGCGTGGGAGGGTTTTGAAATTCGCTCTCAGCGAATTTAAATTTCGTTTTTTTTCCAACCTACAACCAAAGATTTCAAGCAACAATGGCTTGAACAATCAACACTGGTCTTTAGATTTATGGTAAAAGCCAGCACGAACTAAAACAAGCGGCTACAGCGACTATATAGTCGCATTGGTCTTCTGTACAGTTCGTCCACTTCCAATGTTGAGGCGCACACCTCTATCATGCACTACAGCATCTATCTCTATTACATAATCTAAAAAAAGTAACCATCAGAATTGCCCGTTACAAATGTGGTACCTCTTAAGCTTATTTTACGTTTTAGGCATAATTGTCAGCATTTCGGCCTAATTTTACAACTTTAATTTCGTAAGTAGCAACTATCGGAGATTTGGATTGTATAGAGTAAGCCTATTCATTTTTGCAACACGGTATGCCTCCGCGCACACAGTTACAGTGTTACAACGTAATGCGCAACGTAGCCTAATATATATCAGTGGTAGTAGGGAAGGGACAGGAGAAACGCTGCAGCAGCGACTCGTAGCAACTATTGACGTTGCCTTGGTAACGTGATTTTAGATATAATTTTCATTTTTAAGCCTAATTTTTTTAACGGCAGTTTTGGTTTCGTAAGTAGCATATAGGCCTAATGGAGAATTTGGTTCGATCGTAAGCCTATTCATTCATGCAACAATGCGACAAGACTCTTATAAACGAAGCTAAAATGTTTTTGTTTTTACGGCTGCGTTAACACAGATCTTTAGGATTTCAATTCGACGATGAAATGTTATTATTTAATTTAGTTACGTCGAAGAAGTCTATTAGCTATAAGGAGGCAACGATGTTTTAATTTGCCATGTTATTTAACTAACTTTTGACACTGAATCAAACGTTGTAAACAGTGGTCGTCAATTTCTGGTAGCGTTGCAAAGTTGAAAAAAGCGATGGACGGACGGACGGACAAAGTCGTTGCAATAGTCTTCTCAGCCGGTACGGCTGTACAGAAGACTAAAACTGAACTGTATCGAAGGACAAAATAAGGAACATTAACGTTGCCGTGGATTGTGTAAGAATAAAAGGATGCACGTTAGATGATGGTTACGCAGCAATACGAGCATCCACAAAATAATAATGCGGTACAAAAGCTTAAATTGTGTTGAAATCGAGAGCAATGACCCACCTGACAAAAATTAACTCGTGTAGGAATGCCAGCTAAGCTGCGTTCAATGCAAAATCTGATCCTCAATAACGTTGTAAATGTGTTACTAGCTAATAGCTAGCTAGCTTACTAGCTAATTCTCTCATCCCTATGTTAAATCCCATAGGGTGATTATTCATCGATACCGAGATAACGGGGAGGCTTCCAGCTATGAAATTGGACGAATGGGTGCAGTACAATACGAACTGCATACCTGTTATGGTTTGGAGTCTAGGGGTGTAACGAGGATGGCGTGGGAAGGCGCGTTAGTACGAAAATATTGTTATAACCATTGTTAGTATGTCAGCATCGTCTCTCATTGAACGGCCAAAGTTCGTACAATGAGAATGTGGATACTGACGTACGTGCCTAGACACACACTAGTGCATCACGATAAAATTAAACAACGTTGCAAAGAAATTGTATTCACGTCCAATTCACGAAAAATAAACCAACTGTAAAAACAAAGCAAAATAAACAAAGCCAAAAACTGGTAAAGAGGTCAATAAGTTGAGAGTGGTTCGGCCCTTCAAAGGAGCGAAATCAACACACCAAAACTAACTAGATATTGTAATACAAATTACAACAAAATTAAAACCAAACCCAAAACCCAAAAAGAGGTGACTAAGTTGAGAATGGTTCGGCCTATAGGCAAAAAGTA
>JAHWFP010077218.1:0-12539 GCA_023313725.1 Lithobius niger
GTGGGGAGAGTGCAATACCCGACTTCCTTGATGACACCCTCTTACGATGCACAGGACGCACAAAACCTTCCGCATCCTCCAGGCCGGGAGGCACAGATGAGGAAAGCGCTGCTGATGGTGCCACAGACGGCGCCACACCGAGATTCTCACAGGGAGGACCATCCGACAAAAGGTTTAGGTTAGGATCTGGAACGAAGGACGGAGTAGACACAGTAGGCACGGTAGGGTCTGCAAAAACTGGCAACACAGGACTACTGCCTTGAGAAAGGTGAGTGCTAGTATCGACATCAACAACCATAGCATCACACTGCACTTCAGACACACAGGGCACCACGCACGGTTCACAGGTTTCTGTTGTGACAGGGCTACGTTGCACAGCAGGCGGCCGCTCAGCAAGGTGCACACACAGTGATGACTTGTGCTTAAACTCATGGCACTCCCTGCAAAAAACACTAGTGCACACACGTCTCACGTGACCTCTTTGCTTGCATTTCAGACATTTTGGTGGTCTGCCAGCAACTGCTAAAAGTACCGGAACACCTCTAACACTTAGTTCGTCAGGCAACTCCTCCACAGATACACTCTCGTTAAGCTTTAGTGCAACACTCCGAACACCAGTAAAGCAATGCCTTACACCGTCCACATCGTATACTTCTTGCTTATACTCAATGAGAGTCCCAAACTTTGCAAGGGCTGCACCAATGTCGCTGTCAGTGATGCCATACGGTACCCAATGTATCTTCATGCGAACAATGCGCGTGTGTAAATCATAAATTCTAGTTGAAAACCCGTCTAACTGCAGCATGCCAGACGACATTACTTTACGTTTTGTCTCAGCATCTGCGAAGACGACTTGAAAAATATTGCTTGGTCTCAACGGAACCATTGCCACCACCTTTCTCATGTCAACAACAGAAGCTAACATGTTTCTTAAATGATGTACTATATAAGGACGGCCAGTCGGGTCTGCGATCACAACCAAAGAAAGGGCCATGTCTACATTCAAAAGACTGCCACGATATTGCCTCCGCAACGCACTGATGTCATGGCTCTCTTCATTAGCATTCGTTTCCAAGCTGGCTTCACTTCCCCCGTTGTTCCTGAATCCAGCAGACTGCTCCGACTTCTTAACGACTTCGGCAAAGGAGGACGAAGAGGCTCCAGTACGATTCACAACACCTAGTTCAGAATCTACATCATTCACAACTTTAGCCCTCTTGTAAACTCCGCCTCTGACGACTCCCAGCATCCCATTGTCACTGGTCTCGACAGCCAATTTCTCAGTATTTACACTGTGACGCACATACTCATGATCAGTCTGTCGTACCACAACCTCAGTTACCATCGGATCCTCTGCTCTAACAATGAAGCTTTCATTGTTACACAAATTTCCATCGACACCATTGTTCAAGACACCGTTGTTCAAAACACCATTGTTCAAACCGCTAGTCACTTTAGGGCTACTACCAGGTACTTCACCAACAACAACACCATACTTATGCAGATTGGCATCCGAAATTCCTTTCCTGCAGGCCTCACGGTTCACCTCAGCATACGTCTCTTCCGATACAAAACCCGAGCGGATTTGCCGCTCGTCCACTATCCCTTTCCGCAACAGCTCACCGAGCAGCTGTTTGACTACAGCCGCCATTGTTCCTATTGATGAGTTGTGAAACATTGGTGTGTATCTTACATTGTAAACCAAAGTCTCATAGCAGAAAATGAAGCAACGACGACCCCCGGAAGGGAAACCACTACAATGAAAACGGGCGAGTGTATCAATTCTTGGGCTAGAAGTTGAAACTGGTACGTTGTTGCTTTGAAAAGAAGTTGAAATTGGCACATTGTTGCCTCGACTAACAATTTGCACTGTGCGGTCATCGCAGAGGCAAGTCTTAAATGACGTCATGCAGCGTGTTCTCCTTCCCCTCCTTCAGCAATACCACAAAAAATTGAAAGGGTTTATAAAAAACAAACGAGGAAATAAGTTCTGGCAGGAGTGAATAAATCATATACAACGTAGCTTGACATTTTGTAATTCCTGGTTTTGGTTAGGGGCCATTCAGAAACCACGTGGTCGGCCAGGAGGTGGGCACCAGGGATCGGCTTTTGGCCACAAGTAACACTGCAATGATGAGGGGAAGGGGGGTTTTCAAAATAAACCACGTGGCTAATGCATTGACGGGAGCGCCAATAGATTGGTGCATTTGCCGCACAATAGTTCCTGCCCATACCATCTCACTCAGCCTTACATTGTTCTTACATTGTTCCTACATCGATTGATTCGAATTTTGCCCATCTTTGCTGGTGGATCTAACTTAAGTTGGGGCGAGGGGGGGGGGGAGGGAGACAAAATTTCATATTACAGGACTACAGACATTACTCGGAATATTGCTCTCTTTTACAACTAACCCTAAACCTAGAATCTAACCGTATTCAGTACATTGTGCACCAAATCGTAGTAAATCGTAGGAATAAGTCGTGATGATTCGAAATGTTGTGTACGTGGTGTTTGGACCCTTATGACGGAAATTGTTCTTGGACCCTAGTGACGGTACCCTTATGACTGGGGGCGCTTATGTTTTTGGACCTTTGTAACGGCACCCCGCTTCAGATGATTGGACTCTTGTGACTACTCAACACTTTGGTGGAGCCCTTTTATCAAACGTTTAAGTTTTTGTATGGACCTTTTTGACCAAGGACTCTTTTGACGTTGGACTCCTTTGGCTACTGAATATTGGAGGGCTGTGACTTTGGACTCTTATGGTTGATCCATTTTGGACTACTGTGACGGTGGACTCTTGTGACGGGTCTCGTTATGGTGGGACCCTTCTGACTGCGGACCCTAATACATTGGACCCTTGTGACATTTGCTCCGTTGGACCGTTACTTTTGGATACTTATGACCATGGACTCTTGCGCAGATGGAGTCCTATGACGGCGCCCCGTTTTGTTAGTACCCCACTTACATTGGGGTTTCTTGTTTCTCATATTTTAAGGATTTTTACTTAGTAGCCATCAACTTTCCCGCTACTTGTGGTGGTTTGAAACAGTTCTACATTTTACACGGGTTTTCTTGTTTCACTCATTTTAAGATTTTATGTTTGCTTACGTCCTCAAGTGAAAACGCAACGGTTTGAATGTAAGTTAGGCTTATGCAAGGCACTAACTCGGAACCAAAGCTCTCGAGTTTAGCCACACCAACACCTTGCCAGGATTTGTTAACTTAGTAAACCAATCTTTTTCATATCTTTGCGTAGCGTAATTTAGTTTAACTGCTAAGCGGGTATTCTGTGGTATTGAATTTTAAATATCCAACTCCAACAGCCTCCCCACCCGTGAACTGCACGTGCCTCATACCAATGAAGGACTATTCAGATACTGCCACTCACAACAACCGTTGCCCCCAATACATTGTTGCCTCACGTTCCTGAAATGTTCGAAGCTGTCACGAAAAAATCTGTCAACAATCGATGACGTCGCGTATTGTTGCGGTATTGTTGCTGATTGTTGCGTGATTGTTGCAAAAGACGCCTTTTCGTTAATTTGGGGCATTTAGGACCCTCCTCGCCCTGCCTTTCGACACTCTTTTCACATTTTTAGCCTCTTACTTCCAGAGGAGAAGAGGTACATACCTATATATATATAAGCTCATTCCACATCGTCTCGCTACGCTAGAGGAGCTTTCATGCTGTAAGGCACTAATTCGTACCCAAAGCTGCTCGAGTTTAGCCACACCAACACCGAACACCTTGCCAGGATTTGTTAACGTAGTAAACCAATCTTTTTCGTATCTTTGCCTAGTGTAATTTAATTTAACTGCTAAACGGGTGGTATTGGATTTTAAATATCCAACTGCAACTCCCTCCCCACCCGTGAACTGCACGTGCCTTATACCAATGAAGGACTATTCAGATACTGCCACTCAAAACAACCGTTGCCCTCAATACATTGTCGCACCACGTTCCTGAAATGTTCGAAGCGAAAAAAAATCTGTCAACAATCGATGACGTCACACATTGTTGGGGTATTGTTGCTGATTGTTGCGAGATTGTTGCGGGGGCTGGATTTTCGTTAATTTGAGACATTTAGGACCCTTCTCGTTTCTTAAAAATACGCCTAAACTACGAACGGATTAATTTCCTGTCTTTCGATACCCTTCTCACATTTTTAGCCTCCTATTTCCAGAGGAGAAGAGGTACATACCTATACATACATATATTTACATAAGGCGACCGCAAGTTTTTAATGGTTACTAGCCATATCGCTCGCTTCGTTCGCTCCGTTGGCGTCGTCTCGCTTCGCTCGTGGAGGTTACTTATTCACATACTAACTGACTAATATTTCATGCCAAAAAAAAGTGCACCTCTTTAAATAAGGTTTAGATCACTCCATACTTTGTCACAATTCGTAATTTGTATTGGTGCTACATTTTACATGGGTTTTCTTGTTTCACTCATTTTAAGAAATTTGTTGTTTACGTCCTCAAGTGAAAATGCAACCTTTTAGGTGTAAGTTAGGTCTACACATGGCACTAACTCGTACCCAAAGCTGCTCGCGTTTCGCCACACCTGCGCACTCACCTCGCCAGGATTTGTTTAACATAGTAAACCAACCATACGGCACAGTTTGAACGTAAGTTAGGCCTACGCAAGGAACTAACTCATCGCCAAAGCTGCTCGTGTTTCACTACAAATGAGAAGAGAACCAGCTAATGGCTTTACGTATACACTATTGGTTGGTTATTGCTATCATATAAAAAACCAAAACAGGTAAAAGGAGCCGCCAAGTTCCGAATGGTTTCGCCCTTCAAAGGAGTGATATCAACACACCAAAACATTCGGCAACTTAATCGCACCGAATAATACTTTGGACGTTAAATGAAAACTATTTTCGGTAGCAATGTTTAAGTTTTCATTTAACGTCCAAAGTATTATTCGGTTCGATTAAGTTGGCAAATGTTTTGGTGTGTTGATATCACTTCTTTGAAGGGCGGAATCATTCGGAACTTGGCGGCTCCTTTTACCAATTTTGGTTTTTGATATGATATCAGTTCTTTTTTTTTAAATAGTGTATTAAACTCCACTCTACTACCGTGCAGATGTGTAATAAAGTGGCACGTCAACAAGAAATTGGTTTTCAACAATTTGCCACTACCTTTTGCCTATAGGCCGAACCACTCTCAACTTGGTGGCCCCTTCGCCAGTTTTTGGCTTTGTTTATTTTGCTTTGTTTTCAGAGTTGATTTATTTTTCGTGAATTGGACGTGAATACAATTTCTTTCAAGTGGCAACGTTTTTGAGATTTATCGTGCTACACTCAGTGTGTGTCTAAGCACGCACGTCAGTATACACGTTGTCATTGTCCGAACTTTGGCTGTACAATGAGAGACGATCCGACAATACTAACAATGGTTATAACAATATTTTCGTACTTCCCACGCCATCGTCGTTACACCCCTTGGCTCCAAACTATAAAAGGTACGCAGTTCGTATCGTACTGCAGCCATTCGTCCATTTTCATAGCTGGAAGCCTTCCCGTTATCTTGGTATCGATGAATAATCACCCTTTGGAAATTAACTTGGGGAACTAGAATTAGCTAGCTAGTTAGCTAGTAGCTAGCTAGTTACACATTTTCAACGTTATTGAGGGTCAGATTTTGCTTTGAAATCAGCTTAGCTGGCATTCCTACGCGAGTTAATTTTTGTCACGTGGGTCATCGCTCTTGATTTCAACACAATTTAAACTTTTGTACCGCATTATTATTTTTCTCCAAGTACCTGTAATGTGCCCAACTATGCTTCAAGATATAAGACACTGACGCTATGGCGTCGCGCTACAATAATTTACAACCAGGACAATTGAATTGATGTGATGTTTGTTGTGATGATTGTTGCCTAACTTGGCGCGACACACTAGCGTGTGTCTCGATTTGAAACGTTACAAATGCAGACGTAAAATATTCTTTACACCCTTTTCTGTTGTCACTGTTCTTGGTTTACGTAATTATTAATTGTTATTTAATTGTTATTTAATTTAACTGCTACACTGGTATTCTGTGGTATTGCATTTTAAAAAGCCATAAAGCAACTCCAACAGCCTTCCCACCCGTGCACTGCACGTGACTTATTCTTGAATGAGTGTTATTCAGAAACTCCCACTCACAACAATTACGGAAAATTTGACATTCCGAAGGTAACAATCAACTTCGAAAAATTGGTTTCAACAATGTTCCAAATGGGGATTTTCGCTTTTTTCGAGGACAAAACCTTTATCTAGGACCACGAAAATACGCCTAAACGAAAGCCGGATTAATTTTTTTTCCGACACCTTTCTCACACTTTTAGCCTTCTTACTTCCGGAGGAGAAGAGGATACATATATACAAACCGACCGTAAGTTTTTAATGATCAAGACTAGCGGAGTCGCTCGCTTCGCTCGCTCATCCCGCGTCGTCTCGCTGCGCTCGAGGAGCTTTCATGCTTCAACTCTTATGCTGCTGACGACATTCCACATCTAAAATGATCCAGAAAATGATCAGAGTGGAAGTACGCGTATTTCGTACGGCTTTAGTTCATAAACAAACGATAGCCATATATCGCTTCAACAGTCTGCCCACCAGAGAGCTCAAAGCTGATCGTGTTCCAAGAACCGGCTAATGGCTTAACGTAAACACTACTGGCGGGTTCTTGCTGTTTTAAATGTTTCAAATTCAGACGTACAAATATTTTCTAGACCCTTTTCTTTTGTAATTATATTTTCTTTACGTAATTTAGTATTTAGCAGTTAAACCTTTTCGTACCTTTGCGTAATGTAATTTAATTTAACTGCGAAATGGGTATTCTGGGATATTGGTTTTTAAATAATCCATAAAGCAACTCCAACAATATTTCCATTCGTTTGCTGCATGTACTTCATTCTTATGCGAAAGCTACTCACATTACCAGCCATACTCCCACACACAACACTGTTGGACCACACGCCGCCTACGTAGCGCAACAATTAATTCAGACACACGTGTTTTCTGCAATTGCAGAATTTTGCAGAATTTCCGCAATTGCAGAATTTTGCAGAATTTCCGCGACTTCGTATATTATGTATTTTAAATGTCCATCAAGTAGTTGATGCGTGGGTTACCACAGGTGTTAGATGAACCAACCTTAGCGCCGCGGAATTTGCAGAATCGAGGATTTTTTGCAGAAAATTGCAGAATTGGGGTATTTTCTTACTGAATTGCCAAATTTGGAAAAAAAAAATTGATTTAATGCGTCACGGATGTTATTTTAAAAATGTACCAGGTGAACACATTTTGTAATTTCTACACAGGTCAAGAAAGTAACTCAACTTGGTGCCTCATTTTTTAAAATACCAAAAAGTAATGCATTATGGGTTATTTTACACTTAATTTGAGTCACAGAATTTCAAAAATTGGACGCAGAACCGTTACTTTTTCGCTGCAGAAAGCATCGCGGAAATAGTCGTTAACTTTTCGCGAAAAACACGGGTCTCTTCCTCGCTCCGTTGGCGTCGTCTCGCTTCGCTCGAGGAGATTACTTATTACATTCACATAATGAATGATATATTTCATGCCAAAAAAAACCTGCAACTTTTAAATAAGGTTTAGATGCCTGCGTATTTTATCACAATTCCTCCCGCCACCCCCCCCCCCCCCCCATATAATTTTACACCCTGATCCCTGTTGTAAAAAGGGAATTGCATAATTAACGTCCTTTTCAACTGATAAGGGTGTATATGGGGAAAAAGGATAATATATATATATTTTTTTTATTCAAGTAAATTGTGCTGCATCAGCTGCAAAGTATAAGCAACGCCAAAGCCGGCCCCTGAACCATACATCACTTGTAATTTGTGTTAGTGCTACATCTTACATGGGTTTTCTTTATTCACTCGTTTTTAGAATTTTTTTTACGTCCTCAATTGAACGGTTTGAATGTAAGTTTGGCGTGAGCAAGGCATTAACTCGTTCCCAAAGCAGCTCGTGTTTTGCCACGCCTATAGCAAACACCTTGCCAGGATTGGTTAACGTATAGTAAACCAATCTTTTTCGTATCTTTGCGTAGTGTAATTTAACTGCTAAACGGGTGGTATTGAATTTTAAATATCCAACTCCAACAGCCTCCCCACCCGTGAATTGCACATGCCTCATACCAATGAAGGACTATTCAGATACTGCCACTCACAACAACCGTTGCCCCCAATACATTGTTGCCGCACGTTCCTGAAATGTTCGAAGCTGTCACGAAAAAAATCTGTAACAATCGATGACGTCGCGTATTGTTGCGGTATTGTTGCTGATTGTTGCGTGATTGTTGCAAAAGGCGCCTTTTCGTTAATTTGGGGCATTTAGGACCCTCCTCGCTTCTTAAAAATACGCCTAAGCTCCGACCGGATTAATTTCCTGCCTTTCGACATTCTTTTCACATTTTTAGCCTCTTACTTCCAGAGGAGAAGAGGTACATACCTATATATATATATATATATATATGTATATATATATGTATTAGCCGACCGCAAGTTTTTAATGGTTTAGATGACTAGCAGAGTCGCTCACTTCGCTCGCTCATTCCACATCGTCTCGCTACGCTAGAGGAGCTTTCATGCTGTAATGCACTAACTCGTACCCAAAACTGCTCGTGTTTTGCCACGTCTATCAGCAAACACCTCGCCAGAATTTGTTAACGTAGTAAAACACCATATAGTGCAGTTTGAACGTAAGTTAGGCCTACGCAAGGAATTAACTCATCGCCCAAGCTGCTCGTGTTTTCTACAAATAAGGAGAGAACCAGCTAATGGCTTTACGTGTGCACTCTAGTGGTAGGTTTTTGCTATTTGAATCGATACAAATGCTGACGTAAAATATTCTTTACACCCTTTTCTGTTGTCAATGTACTTGCTTACGTAATTTAGTATTTAGTATTTATAATCTTTTTCGTATCTTCGCAAAATGTCATTTAATTTAACTGCTAAACGGGAATTCTGTGGTATTGGATCTTCCCACCGGTGCACAGCACGTGCGTCATTCTTGAATGAGGGTTATTCAGAAACTCGTACTTACAACAATTATCGACCATCCTCCCAGCAGGAAAATTTGACATTCCGAAGGTAACAATCAACTGCGAAAAGTTCGTTTCAACAATGGTCCAAATCGGGTTTTTCTGTTTTTTCGAGTGCAAAACTTTTTTATCACCCATTTTCGACGATCTCAAATTTCAGACGATTTATTACGGAGCACGGGTCCGAAGCCATGCACTCCGTTGCCAGTTATCTAATACAGTACACAACACACACTAACACCAACACACTAAACACACCAAAAAATGCCTACAAAATACTACTGCCTCCGTAGGTAACTGCTTCCCCAAATATCAAATGTCCCGATTGGACGCCTTACAAAAAGCCACAAGCGCACGAAAGTGACCAAGACCATTAGCAGCATACGGGGAACCCCAAGAGCCAGTTGAAGATCTGCCCGAAAATCAAAATGGCCTAGGAGCGCCTGCCGCTCAGTCTGCAAATCAGGACACTCAAAGAGAAAATGAGAGACAGTTTCCTCCTGCCCGCAGCCACAAGTTGGAGTAGCCACCCAACCAAGACGGTACGCGTGACCCCTCAACCGTGTATGACCGGTGCGTAATCTGGAAATCAAACCAGCATTCCCTACCGGTAAACGAGCCAGAAGAAGAGGCACCTCAACAGTCGGGTGAATGCCGTGGAGCACTCGTCCCGTAGTACCAGACGCCCACTCGTCTTGCCAGCTGGAACGCTGCCACGCAACAATGACTGGACGCAGATCGCGTGGGATGCAAGGAACCTTTATCCGATTAATCCTTTGCTCATAGCCCCGTCGAGCAGGCTCATCAGCAGTCTAGTTACCAAAGAGACCACTATGGGCCCGAACCCATCGTATTCCAACTAGTGCAACACGGCTGACCTGAAAGAGCTTCCAACACACTTCATAGACCAGAGGATCGACGATCTCAATACTATACAACAATGCTTGTAACAATGCAACAAGATTAATACCATCATCCCAGGTCTGGAGTACTGAGATCGACAAAGGGCCAGCACACGCACAACAAAGAACGAATCGTGCTGACGTTCTTTTGTTTAGAAAGCTTGACAATGCAACTGTGTGTGCAACAATGTTTGCACAAAAAAACGAATCCTAATACCGATTTTCCCTTTTAGCGAAAAAGGACGATGTTGCAATAACAATGACAGTGAATGCGTTTTTTAATTGTTACGCGGGGCCTCGACATTGTTAATCTCAGTACTCGAAAAGTGGGTAATAACTTATATATCTCGTACCATGAAAATACGCCTAAACGAAATCCGGTTTAATTTCCTTTCTTCTAACACCTTTCTCAGATTTTTAGCCTTCCTATTCCAGAGGAGAAGAGGCATATATATACATACACATATATACACATACATACATATATATAAGCCGACCGCAAGTTTTTTATGGTTTAGATGAGACATTATTGCCACAAAATCTAGAACTCCAGTGGATATTGAATTAAACACAAATTAGCAGATCATTATTATACTGCCTTGGAGACTTATGATCCACTAGACATGATTAAGACAATTACGAACAGGAATTAAAATCGAGCAGAAGATCGATATAATGGTAAAGGGATCGTGACAAGGTTGGAGCAAATAAATTGGAAATGTCTAGACAATATTGAGGGTCCCAATGAAAATTATTCTAAAATAAATGAAGTGATTACAAACATTTATGAAGAAATAAAGTATTTAGCAAAAATAAAAACAAAGAAGAAAACATTAATTCAGAAACGTATGACACCTGAATTATTAGAAATGATTAACATCAAAAATAAATTATGGAGCAAAATAAATAAACTTAATAATAACACAATGTAATATTGCTGTAACTCCTTAAGTTATTTTATGAACTTAAGCACAAATACGAAAGCTGTAAAAGGAAATTAGGAAAAAAATTTGGATAACGGATCAAACATTTTTCAAAATAATAAAAAAGAAAGTAAAAAAATATGGTCAAAATTACAATCCAGAGTGGGAAAAAAAAGAAAAGGGAAATATAGATGAAAATTTAAAAGAAACGTTTTCCAGTCATACTACCGAAGATACAGAAAATGTTATAACTTTATAGACCAAATTACAACTACTACAAAAAAAAAACATGCTACACGTGATACCGTGTGACCAAATGTACGAAATAAATGAAAGTAAGATGGGCAAGTAGAGCTTGAAAGCTGAATGGAAAGCGGGGTTTGACCGAAGAGGTGCGGCAAACCTGGAGAAAAACAGTGTGAAATGCGCTCGGTACGAGAGATTGGTCCGTCCTCAATACCGAAAAAAGCGTAAAACGAAAGGACGATATACACATGACACCGGTGATCTTCTCATAAATAAAAGAACAAATTATCACATGGAGAAGAAAATAATCGTAATATATTTACCAACTGAATATGATATTAGGAAAATTATACTTAACATTAAAGTAAAAAAATCTGCAGGATATGATGGATTCTTGATGGAACATTTTACTCAGACCAGTAAAAATATTTGCACATTTATAATTAAATCAATTACAGCTTTGGCCTGATGACTTTAAAAAAAAAAATCAGACCCATATCTAAAAATGGAAATAAAAAGGACATTAATAATTATCGACTAATTGTACTGTTACCGGTGATAAATCAAATTGTTGAAAAGTTCTTCGCAGTACAAATGGAAAAATTCTTATCTAGATTTGATATAATCAATAAACATCAATTTGGCTTTCAAAGTTGGAAAGGTGCCATAGATGCATTAAACAACATTAACAATAATATAACTAGAGCACTACATGAAGGAAAATATATTGGTGCTATTCTAATCGATTAAAAAAAAACATTGATACTGTTGATAAAAATATTTTAAATATTAAATTAAACAGATGTGGAGTTGGAGGAAAAATGTCAAATATAATTATGAATTATCTTACTGATAGGAAATGCTGTGTTAGGATTAACAATAAAACTGATGAATTGAAAAATGTGAATTTTGGTGTCCCACAAGGCTCAATCTTAGGACCTTTGCTCTTTCTGATACATTAATGGTACAGAAGAATTGAAATTGAATATACCTATATTACTTTATATGCAGATGAGGTAATCATGATCTCAAATAATATTGATGCTGAAAATATGATCAGGAACCTTCAAATGGAATTTAATCAAATAAACGATTATTTTCATGAAATTGATTTATATACATCAACACCTCGAAAACATTCTATCTTGCTATAATATCATCACATGTGAGGTTAGAAAATATAACTATCATACACCATACTATGAGATGTACTGGAATAAACTGTAAATATAATAAATTGGGAATAGTGAATTAAATAAAATACTTATGGATACTGATTGACAAAAACTGGAAATTTTATAATCATATTTAAGAACTTATAACCAATATACGAAGAATGATACCTATGCTCTACAAAACTGGAGAACTTTTTAAACATTAGTATTAAAAAACGCT
>JAHWFP010077218.1:22539-32645 GCA_023313725.1 Lithobius niger
GGCAGCCATTTTGTAAAATGGCGTCTGTAGAATCTCGTGCGGACTGTATAAAGTCTACCCAAGTTCTTTTGGTTCTTTTATAAGTACTAAAGCCCCTACAATTGGTTAGACAAATCAGAACTAAAATTTCTACGGGAGTATATCACAGAGACTGGATTATTACGTGCTGTTATCAGGTTTTGTAGGGCGACGGGTCGTTTTGAGTGTTGACAGTTTTCTTCCAGCCCGGAGGCTGGTATCTGGGGTTTGCTAGTGGGTGTAGTTGAGTTGAGTTGAGTTATGGCATATATGTGTCGTAGTGTAGTTTATAGTAGTGTTTAGCTATGTTTATCGGGGGCGCATGGTGCGAGATCAATAGGCTCAAATAAAGAATAATAACAACAACAAACGAAGCATCAACAATCAGCAAGAGGGTGAGCGGGCTCATTCTTGCCACGGTAGCAAAGAAAAAAGGCGAGCATCAGACAATGAGAACGGATATGCGCTCTAACAATTAGAAACAAACACTATTACATCAATAATGCTGACTATAACAGCCGAGTTGAATCAGCATGAATCAGCTAGACCGGCGTAAGTTACGCCGGGGAACAACTAGTTAAACATTTTTTACAGTATACTGTAAGATGCTGAAATCGGCCTAAACCTGTATTTTGTAATAAAAGCAAAAAACTCGGCACAGTGGTAGTTTATATCAAGGTGAGTAAATTGATTCGAAGAGACATAGCGATTTAGGCCTTGGGGGAGCCCTAGCCACCCCCCTTCCCCTCCCCCATACAAAATTGTCAAAATTCTTATTTTTTGTGATGAATGCTTCAAATTTGGTACACTGGTAGATTTTCCCCAGGTGACTAAATTAAGTCGAGGAGACATCGCGATTTCGACCTTGGGGAGCCCTGGCCCCCCCCCCCCTCCCTCACACAAAATTGACAAAATATGTATGTTTTGTGATAAAAGCTTGAAATTTGGTATACTGGTAGTTTTTATCAAGTTGAGTAAATTAAGTCGAGGAGACAATGTTTCTTGGACTTTATAGTGCTGTAACAAAATGAACTAAAAATGGCGAATGCATGGTCCTACTATCAGACCGGCTAGACGGTTGCAATGTTTACTTTCTATGAAAAGCATGAAATTTGATATGGAGGCACATGAAGGGTAACTGGAAAAAAATAGCTGTGATAACAAGTTCTACCCCCCCCCCCCCCCCCCCCCAGGGAGGGGGGATTTAATCCCAAGAAAAAGGTTTTTTGGCTGTAAATCCTTAACCGTCAACAAATCAAAATCAAAGCATAGTGCAAAGTAAAAACGTTCAGCACACAATTTGAACAAGAAAGTTGACATACATCTTTTAGATAAAAACAACGTTATTGAACCGTAAAAACGTATTTCAAATTTACCCCTCCTTAATTTGCTCAAGTGCTCTATTGTTGAATTGGTTGTTATAGTAACCTTCCGAGCTTTCTAATAACCCGAAATGGACATGCTTAGGATTTTCTGAAAGGTAGGGATCTATTCTTTCAATCAATCCTAATCGAAATTGTCTAACTTAGATAGGCACCTTCCTACGTCCATTTAAAGGGGGAAAGGTAATGAAGTGGAGACGAAAGCGTACAGTGATTCTAGTTTTCGAAGTGCTCTTGCAAGCTTTTTAGTAGCCCGAAACGGAACTGCTTATAATAATCTGAAAGGTGGGGGTCTATTCTTTCCATCATTTCTAAGCAAAATTGTTTAGCTTAGATAGGAACCGTTCTAGGCCCGTTTAAAGGTGTAGCTGTAATTGGTGTAGAGGCTAGTTTAAATTTCAAAGTGCCATTGTAATGCTTATATTGGTATTTGTATCTAAGGTAAACAATTTCGGTTAGGATTCGTGGAAAGAGTAGATGCTCACCTTTCAGAATATCTTAAGTATTTCCATTTCGAGCTATTTGAGGAATCGCGAGAACACTTTGAATTCGAAAATCACCATACGCTTTTTTGCAGTTACTCCATTACCTTTTCACCTTTAAGTGAACGTAGGATGATCCCTATCAAAATTAAACAATTTCTGTTAGTATTGATGGAAAGAATCGATCCCCGCCTATTTCGGCCTATTAGAAAGCAAGCAAGAGCACTTTGAAACCGAAGGTTACTATAACAACTAATTAAATAATGGAGCACTTCTGTAAATTAAGGGGGGTAAACTTGAATACGATTTTGCGGTTCAATGGTTGCGTTTACCTAAAGGATGTATATCACCTTTCTTGTCCAGAATGGGTGCTGAACATTTTTGCTTCACATTATGCTTTTGATTCGTTAACGGTTAAGGAGTTAGTTACTTTAGTTAGTTTTACAGTACAACAAAGCCCAAGAAAGATTTTTTCCTCGACTTAATGTACTCAACTTGTCAAAATCTACCAGTGTATCAAATTTCAAGGTTTAATCACAAAAAGTACGTATTTTGGCATTTTATATGTGGGGTGGGGGTTGGACGTAGGGGGGAGGCTAGGTTTACCCCAGGACGAAATCGCGATGACTCCTTGACTTAATTTGCTCAACTTAGTAAAATCTACCAGTGTACAAAATGTCAAGCTTTTATAAAAAAAAAATACGGATTTTGGGAGTTGTATATGGGGGAGGAGAAGGGGAGGGGGAGGGAGGGCTCCCCAAGGCTTAAATCGCGATGTCTCCTTGACTCAATTTATTTGGTAGAAGTTACCACCGTACTAAATTTCATTTTTTTTATCACAAAATCCAGGTTCATATGACTAACTAACTGTGCTAAAATCCCGGTGTTGCCAGAGTTAGAACAACGACGAACCATCGCTGATCTGCAGCTGACTGCCGCAGCAATAGAAATACGGTGAGTATTGAATTTCAAATCGTTCTGAAACCAGGGGCGAAGCGACAGGGGGGGGCGAGGGGGGCGCACCGTCCCCCCACTCATTCTCCCAGTCGGCAAATTCGTGAAAAGAATTAAACTGTCGTCGTATGTGCATTTTTTATTATTTGTTCACGCGATGAAATTAGAGTCGGCATTTCAACTTTGTTCATTTACTCTTCTCCCCATTCGAGAAATGCGTCCAAAGAAATTAAACTGTCTTGGCAATACATGTTATTATTTATTACACAGGACGCAAAAAACGACTCGGCATTCCACCTTTGCTCATTGACTCTTTCCCAGTCGGCAAATTTTTAAGTTGAGTAAATGTTTTGGAGCAGAAAATAACATTTCGTAAGGGAAAAAAATTACGCTAGTCTTCTCATCGCTTCGTTTTTCTCTTTTCTGCATACTTTAACTTTTCTATGAATCGTCACTTAGTAACTAATCTTGCAAGGGTAAGGATTCAGTCACCGCACTGTGACCTCGTACTGGCACGTGCACCAAGGGTGGCGCCACGGGTGGGGGGGGGGGGGGGGCCCGCCGGGGAAGCCCTGCCCCCTGTCGGGGAGTAACTGAGATTGTCGTCGGGGAACAGCCGGAAGACTGAGTCAACATGACGACATAAAATCCGTACAAATTTTGGGGAAAAGGGCTGTAATAGAGTTGGCCGTAAGTTGAAACGTAAGCAACAGTACTTTTCAAACCTAAATTATTCAGTGTTACCTAATGTTAAAGCAATAATATCTTAAAAATAATTTAAATTCATCAGTCAATTTATTTTGTAAAAAAAATGCATAATAAAAAAACAGATTTGGTCAGAATTAGGTTTTTACTACCTCTCTTGCTGAAGAATGTTTACGAGAAACATCCGAAATTTGCTTAACGAGTGTGTTTCAAATGTGTCTCGGGAAGCCGAAAATAGGCCCTCAAACAGCGTAAAATGCTTCAGCTTCCGGGGCTCTGCCCCGGACCCCGCCAGGGGGATCTTACAGCGCTCATCCAGACCCCCTTCCTGGTTTTGCCGGCCCCTTGGCAAATTAAAACAAAGTTTAATAGAAGTGGTTCATTTTCTTTGCCCCCCCCCCGTCGGGGAATCGTTGCCCCCCCCCCCATATGCAGTTGGCTGGCGCCACTACTGACGTGCACAATAGGGGTCATCCTAACTAAGGAAGCGGTGGAACGATTTGTTTATTACGAAGTAATAAAGTACTTGTACAGCCTTATGCTGACTGAAATTGATTGTCCCATCCCGAAAAAAAAAGGTTTTAAAAACCAAAACTGTCATTTGGAAACTGTTTCCGTGAAAGAATTTGGTGCAAAAAATTTCCGTTTGAGGCATCAAAGCACGTACGGTAAGCAAATTTAATTCGTTCAGTTTTATTGAGGTTATGACTTCCAGTAAAAAATACGATTTTTACATGTCTTCTGCACCTGCCAGTGCCTAAAGGTAAATAGGTTTGCATAAATACGTTTGCATTTATGTTGCCTTTTGGACATATGTCAAGAATGCCGGAGCGGGGAATCGAACCCACGCCCTTTGACACGAAAGGCCGATGTCCTACCGCTGAGCCATACTGACAAGGACAACAAGAAATGTCCATAGGCAGAGTTTCCTTTTGGCTGTGACAGTATGGCTCAGCGGTAGGACATCGGCCTTTAGTTTGAAAGGTCGTGGGTTCGATTCCCCACTCAGTCAGCCTGACATATAAGTCCAAAAGGCAACGTAAATAGGTTTTCATCTGTATTTATTTAACTCTTGTTGAGCCTCTGGCGTTCTGTGTTTAATACTGTTCAAAGGTTGAAAATGAGCAAAAAATTGAACGGTAACTGTGATACCAGCCCTTAGTAAAACGGGCGTGGCTCGGTCCCTAATAGTGGTAGACCCTTTTCATTACCCTTGATTCAAAGACGACATTCCCACCTTACGAATAAACCTAATTGGAGTCATTCATCTAAATTATAACCGTCACAAGAGCAGTTTAAATTTGAAAATGAACGAAAAATTCAATGGTAATTGTGATACCAGCCCCTAGTAAAATGGGCGTGGCTCGGTCCTTAATAGTGGTAGACCCTTTTCATTACCCTTGATTCAAAGAAGACATTCCCACCCTTAGATATAAACAACTGATATACAAACTGCTTTTGTGTAACACTAACGGTTCTTGCATAATAGGCCAAATGGCAACAAATCGAGTGATAGTTGGGCGCCATTTTGGTCGCCATCTTTAATGCTCAAGGTTTACAGCCTGGCACTCTTCAGAAACTGAAAGTGCACATCCTTTTGAGTAGGTCCCAGCAAAAAACTGCCCTCACAATGTAAGGTACATTACATTTTTTTTGTGTATATCCATATATGTATTACATGCATTTTTTGGTCATTTACGTATACAAAATTTCTAATAGGCCACTAAGGTGGGCACCGTAAAAGTAGTGGGGGAGAATGAGACAATGTCTTGCCTAGCTTATACCGACCCCCCCCCCACCATCGCCACACAGCTTCCCCAGTATGCGAAGGGCTAAAGCATTAAACAAAATTAGCGATGGGAGTCGGCAAATCTTAGACCATAGTCGGATTTTTTGGACCTGCGCGCCCCTACTTACTAAGGCTTCGCTACGCCTTTGTCTGAAACCAAAACGCAATTAACTTAACAAAAAACGGCTTCGCCGTTTAGAAAAAAAAAACATTAGAGCTCGTATCCCAATACTCACAGCTGTGAAGGTACACGAATAAAAACCGATTAGAGTTCACTCGAACGCAACGAACTATAAGTTGAACTCCAATACCAGGGAACAAGGACTGTTTTTGATCAATGATTATGTCAGAAAGAAAGCGCATTTTTTTAAGTTTGAGAAGTTCAATGGTTCGGTGTTTGGGCGTGCACGCATAATTTGTGTATTATACAGACTTTTTTAAATATGTTTCTGTGTTTGTTGTTTCATATATTAAGTCTTTTTCGTGTGAGTGGTTATTGTGTATGTTTATTTTGAGTGCATTTGTAATCTTTGACACAAGCATTCTTAGTTAAGGCAGTTTTTTGCCTGTGTTTCAGTTTGAAGGTCGTTTGAGGTGGCTATTTTTAGTTCGTTTGTGTAATTACGTGCTCATTTTGTGTATGCATTTTTATCTTTCAATTTTGTAGCGTTTTGCTGTTTGTGGCGTTATTTTGTGTCAGGGTCGGACTGGGTAGGAAAGGGCGCCTGTGCCATCTGAGGGGTTGAAGGGGCGCCAGATTTGTTTTGTCAGAAACCTGTTTTACGACAACACTTTAAATGAATATTTTTTTTTGGGGGGGGGGTCAACATCTCCTCGTCATGAGAAAAAGGTTTGGTTGTACAATCATATTGTTAATTGTTGGTGAAAAATTTTAAATGGTGGAATAAAACCAAAAACTCAATGGATGTAGCGCTTATTTTTACATTTTTATTTCTTCCCCCATCCCTCTCCCTCTTCCTGTAACATTGTAACAAGGTGTGCATCTTGACAAGATGCCCTCCCCAGCCCCATCAGGGATAACAGCTGCAACTTCGGACCATTTTAAATCAAAGAAATTTTTCCAAATTTAAAGTGGCACTATCACCGACTGAAAGTCAACAGAATCTGGCAATATCTAGCGCTATCCAACAATATGAAGCACTTGCTTGAAATTGCATAAACGAAGGAATGCACAACGCCATTTCTTTTAACGAAACAAACAAGCCACGAGCCTCCTTAATTACTGAGTGAAAATTTACCTCCTCATGCACCTGAGAACAAGCTGTAAAGGTTAACAATACCACTGCACCAGTATTTTCGTACGATTTTCAATCGGTGATAGTGCCACTTTTAAACAATAAGATATGAATAAACTAAAAAAAATTTCAGTTGTATTTTGCTTTCATTATTTTATTTAAGAAGTAATTATAAAGCCCATTAGCAGTTTGCTACGTAACAAATATTTAATCCCCCCTCTCATCCCCCTCGTAATAACAATTCAATTCGTAATGCCGCCAAGACTTCCCCCAATCCTTTCCTACAATGTTGCATGCTTTATGGACGTACTCTTTCAATATTGTAATCTTGCACATTGTCTTTAAATCCGAAGTAAAATCAGTGTTGTAACATTTTTTTTTTTTTTTTTTGGTAAAATACTATTTACTTTCTGTACATCATAATACAGCACGATTTCTATTATTTTTTACCTTGCATGTTTGTGACACTGTATTATTGTTTTGTAAATATTATTTATTGTCTCCTTGTTCCTTGTATATATGCACTTGGGCACTATTTCGTCCCTCCTTGTCCCACTCATTAGCAGATTGGACTCGCCCCGTCAACACACTTTACAGGCGGATACAGCATGGCAACGCTTTGCAATCGCATTTTTAAAAGAATCGTCGCTCAGAAAAATGAATTTGGTCTTGCAGTGTAGCAGAGTTTAGAAAAGCATTGCAATAATTTGAAAAGCAAAACTAGTTTCGAAATATTTAGTAGGCCTAATAAAGTGTGTTCCCTTTTCGTCAGAGTTCCCGCGTTGATCGGCTGATAAGGGATGCACAGAAGTATATGCATTATTGCTGAAAAACGTTGCAAGTGTAATTTTTTTTTTATTTGGCGAACGTAATTAAAAACTATCAGTAGACCTGCATACCTTTATAACGCTTTTATTTTATTCTATTAAGCAAGAAACTTACAGTAATTATTTTTTTCACCCTTTTCAATTGGAAACATTATCGGTTTTAAAAAATAGGACGAGCTCGAAAAGTGATTAACAAATTATCGGTTTTCGTGTAACCGACAATAATAAAAAAACACTTACTATTGGTAACCGGTTTCTTTAAAAACTGTCACTTGCCACCACTAAAAACTAACGTAAATGCATTATTGTCACGTTCGTGTTAAAAATAAATAAAAGCCACGCATTTGCATTTCTACTGAATGCTGTACAGCCGGTACCACAGCTTGTTTCGAATCGAGTTATTTGACCAAAATTGAAGTTTAGCTTGCCTTGCTGGTCACCTGTTCCAGTTGCGTTCCTGGTCATAACCTCAGCTGGTGTACAATAGAAGCGGAGCCCCCCCCCCCCCGCATTTTGTCTATTCTGCAAACCTTTTTTGCCGTTTATTTTCCGCACCACTGTTCTTCTTCTTGGTCCCAGTTACGGGAGCCATTCCAACTAAACGAAGGGTGCTTCTCGTCTGTTAATATGATCGAACAGGGAGAGCGTGGTCATATGATTTCCTTTTTCAGCATGCTTCTTTCTCAACCTACCTTGGGGCGAGCGTATTGGGGAGCGTGACTCATCAAGGAAATTGGGGTTAACTTGTTTAAGACTGGTGACTATGCCAAGGGGAAATGAAGAGTAGATTGAGAGGAGGGCTTTGTGACTGAAAGGAATGGTCACATCCAGGAAGTCAACCCACAATACAGCAATAATCATCTTTCTTAAAAATATTATCAAAGGGGCGCCAAATCAAAGGGCGCCTGTGCCCATGGCACAATGGCACTATGGTCAGTCCGAGCCTGTGTTGTGAGTGTTTGTGGATTTACGTTTTGCGAAGTGGAGTTCAAATGATACTTCGTTGCGTTCGAACGAATTCTAATCCGTTTTTATTCGTGTACCTTCGCGGCTGTGAGTATGGGGATACCAGCTCTAATGCTTTTTTTTTCTAAATGGCGAAGCCGTTTTTTGTTCAGTTAATTTATTGGCTTTTTTTGTTTCCTTTTTATTGTAATTGTTACGGTCAGATCTATCATGTGTCCACTGTCCACCGATTTTTGCTTTTGAAAAGAACGAACATTAGAAAAGGATATTTATGTTTAGGTTTCGCCCAAGGTTTGTCCCATGATCATTATTATTTGATGGCAACACACTATCGTGTCTCTAGATTTAGCATGTGTCATCTCGAAGTAAATAAGCACTCAGTCATGTCGGCCACCCAATTTTGAGGCCGTAGGCCGTAGGCCTCAAAATTTAAGACTTCGCGTCCTACGGTTTAAAACTTGAAGATGTAAGGAAAAACCAAGACCATTTAATTTTGGTTCTCCATAACGAGCTAGCTAACTCAAACAACGACAATGTTACTTTTCCAGCACCCAACCATTTTTTCATCTTGTTCGAGTGAGCTATAATCCGATATTGTACGCCTCGCCGATTGTTACCCCATTGTTACATGTTGCAGCATTGTAACATTTTGACATTGTTGGCCGCTCCGCCGCCACCTCCTCCTTGTGCAAGTTTGAGTAGGTTTATGTAGTTCTTAGGGTGGGCGCGTGGTCTTGGCCCAAGACCCAATAAATATTATTCAGCCTCCTCTTGTCCAATTTTCTGAAATTATCGTGCGCAAACGCACTCTAATATACACGGCCTGAATATCGCGGAAACTGCCAAAAGTTTCCCTCAGGTAGGAATCACCAAGTAAATAATTAATGCTGCTAGAAGATCCACCAATAGTGAAACTGTGACATTTGTCGGAGGAGAGAGGAATTGAACCAGTGACTGACTTTCAATTTTTATAGCTTAAAACGTATTAAGAATGGCCAGGGCCTTTTGAACGCTATTTAATGTGACCATTATTCTTGTTGTTATTGTTCTCCTTGTTGGGGAAATTTTGCTTTCACCTAGATATTGAATCAGTGACCGATTTTCAACTTTCACAGCTTAAAACGTAGGTATTAACAAGGACTAGGGCCTTTTATACGCTATTTAATGTGACCACAATATTCTTGTTGTTTTTGTTCTTTTTGTTGGGGAAATTTTGCTTTCACCTAGATATTGAACCAGTGAGCGATGTCCAATTTCTATAGCTTAAAACGTAGGTATTTACAAGGACCAGGGCCTTTTGAACGCAGTGTAATGTGACCGCAATTATGTTGTTATTTTTCTTATTCTTGTTGGGGAATTAGCTTTCACCTAGATTTTAAACCACTGACCGATTTTCAACTTTTATAACTTAAAACGTAGGTATTAACAAGGTGTGCTATTTAATGAACGCATTTTATGATATTTAATGTTACCGGAATATTCTTGTTTGTTTTTGTTCTTCTTGTTGGAGAAATTTTGCTTTCACCTAGATATTGAACCAGTGACCGATGTCCAATTTTTATAGCTTAAAACGTAGGTATTAACAAGAACCAGGGCCTTTTATACGCTATTTAATGTGACCACTATATTCTTGTTGTTTTTGTTCTATTTGTTGGGGAAATTTTGCTTTCACCTAGATATTGAACCAGTGACCGATGTCCAATTTTTATAGCTTAAAACGTAGGTAT
>JAHWFP010077218.1:32655-47269 GCA_023313725.1 Lithobius niger
ATTTTTATAGCTTAAAACGTAGGTATTTACAAGGACCAGGGCCTTTTGAACGCAGTTTAATGTGACCGCAATTATGTTGTTTTTCTTATTCTTGTTGGGGAATTAGCTTTCACCTAGATTTTAAACCACTGACCGATTTTCAACTTTTATAACTTAAAACGTAGGTATTAACAAGGTGTGCTATTTAATGAACGCATTGTATGATATTTAATGTTACCGCAATATTCTTGTTTGTTTTTGTTCTTCTTGTTGGAGAAATTTTGCTTTCATCCAGATATTGAACCAGTGACCGATTTTCAACTTTTATAACTTAAAACGTAGGTATTAAATAGGACTGCTATTTAATGAACGCGTTGAACGCATTGAATGCTATTTAATGTTACTACAATATTCTTGTTATTTTTGTTCTTCTTGTTGGGGTTAAATTTTGTTTTCACCTAAATATTGAACCAGTGACTGGTTTCAACTTTTGTAGCTTAAAACGTAGGTTTTAATAATGACCAGGGCTTTTTGAACGCTATTTTATTGTGATTGATTTATCTCAAAAATCGTTCGTCTCAATTATCGCATATCACCATTTTATTTTAAAATTCTAATATTTATATTCCCCAAATATCTCCAAGAAAAAAAACAGATATTAGTATTAAAAAAAACTGTTTAAGCATATAAAATACGGATGTAAGTCGTATGAAAACTTAATGCTCATAGAAAAAGAGAAAAAGACATGCAAGCCATTAGTGTTGCACTAATAATTGTAAAATGAGCCCCTGGACCCCAAACAACAATCCGGAGCTTCATTTACAGTTTGACGCCGATGGCTTACATTACTTTTTCTTCTACTGGAGATTCTTTTACACGTATTAGTGCATGCGACACTGATGGCTTACATGTCTTTGTCTTGTTTCTGTTCCTTTAGAGTATTGAGTTTTTTAAGACTGACATCCGTATTTTACACATTAAGCAGGTTTTTTTTTAGCACGCAAAAAAAAACTGCACTTTATGAGAATAACAACATCTCTGGTTTACTTCATGTCCACACCCTTGATAAAGTTTTAGGAAGGGGTGCCCCCTGAAACCTGTCCAAAAACCAACATGGCGGCAATTTTGTTTTTAAAATGGCCAAAATACAATAAAAAAATTCAAAATTTGCTAATGTATGTAAGTTTGGTGTCTACTGCTAGATTTAAGGTCTGCCAAATTCAAAAAATGCTCTAAACAGGTTCCGAAACCCTACACGACGAGGTATCCAAAATGGCGGCCAATATGGCGGCCAATTGTAGCAAAATTCTAGTGGGTTTCATAATTTCAAAAGACATTTCCAAGTTTGAAACTAGGAAATTGTTCAAAACTTTTATCGTAATGTTGTATTACATTTCATTTAACAAATTAAACAACAGGATGTCCTTCTTAATCGTCAGGTTCTTGATGGCTGCAAACAAAGTAGTCTTGAGTGTAAGCAGCAAATTTTTCAAGAAAACTGCGTTTTGTGAGGATAACACAATACTGTGTACTTCATGTCCACAACCAGGAGAAATTTTGTTTTTTAAATGGGAGCTACACAATAAAATAACTCAACATTACACGAATGAATGTAAGTTTGGTGTCAATTACTAGGTTATAAGGTCAGCCGATTTTTTAAAGGTTTTAAGGTTTTTAAAGGTTTTAAAGGTTTTAAGGTCTGCCTCCATTTCTAGGATTTTTACCAAAATTACTAATTATTACTGAAATAATAAGAAAAATACCAATACAAATTATAGTACTAACAATATTTTCCTTAATAACATTATACTTTTATATACGAATTATGAAAAATGTTTGAATTTTGCAATTATGTTGACCGCCATGGTCAACATAATTGCAAAATTCAAACATTTTTCATAATTTAAAAATATACTTAGAGGCACATACTTAGATACTTAGAGGTAGAGGCAGATTTACACTAATGCTCAAAAACGTGAGCTCGTTTCCAGTTACTAGTAACTAGCAAACACCAGGTCGTATCCGTAGCATAGTGTAGTGTGTTGGTAGTAGCTAAGTTGTGGCTGTTTCACTATGCTGTAGCACTGCATTTTTCATCAATTCACCGTAAGTTATAATTAAGATAAATGGATGTATTTCGCTTAGATATCAGGTGGAGATGTATTTTTCAACATGGTAATTAAAACGGTTTATTGTAATTATGAGTTAAGATACGGCAGTTTATCGACGTTGTAGTGACCTGCATTTTGAGTCCATTTACCTCAAGTTATATCGTTAAACAGCTGCAGTTACCGTTCTAATTAAGATAATTGGATGTAATTAGGCTTAGATGAAAAACGGAGATGTATATTTTCCAACAAGGGTAATTACAACGATTTATTGTAATTAGGAGCTAAGTTACGGCAGCTTACCCAAGTGGTAGCCCTGTGCTTTTTGCGCTTATTTATCACAAGTTACATCTTTGAACTGCTGCATTAGCCATTCTAATTAAGATAAATGGATGTAATTAGGCTTAGATGAAAGATGGAGATGTGCTTTTTCAAACAAACGTAATTACAGTACACCCATTAATCAGAATTAGAATTTCCACTGCATCACATAAAGATATAAGTTAGAATTGAAGTAGGCATGGAGCTACAGCACAGATAAACTTGTAGCTTATCTCCTAATTACGATAAACCATTTTTATTACCTAAGTTGGAATATACATTTCGCACCTTTCATATAATTCTAATTACATCCATTTATCATAATTAGAACTGCCGACGTTTCACTTTAAAGATGTAACATGCGGTGAATTGAAGAAGAAAGCATGGGGCTAAATCATAGATAAATTATCTTAATTTTTTTAAATTAGAACGGCTGCTGTCTTAGTTTGAAGATGTAACTTGTGGTATAGACTCAAAATACACATCACTACAACTTAGATAAACTGATGTATCTTAGCTCCTAATTGCAATAAATCATTCTAATTATCCATTAGGGAAAATATGCATCGCTACCTGATGTCTAAGTCTAAATACATCATTTATCTTAATTAGAACTGCTACCTCCAGTCCCGTAGCTGAGAATTTTGGGGCCCCCCTGTAAGAAAAACGTGGGGCCCCTATGCTAATGCGAAGTGAATTAAGGAAATTTCGGTATGGTATCGGTACCCGCAATTTGATACTATAGCCTTTTTCATGAATTATACGAAGAATATTTTAAAATTTGGCTCGTTATTTTTAATTTTTTTTCCCCGAGGGTGGGTAAAGCAAATTTTTTCTCGGCCTTGCACTACTTTAAATTTGAGTTGCTCCAACACAATTTAAATCAAAGGACTACTGCATGAGACCAAGAATTTATGGATGACTTGATGACATGAATTGCAAATTTGAATTGCAAGTGAATTGAGAATTGGAAAAAAAAAATTCAGTTTCATCTTACTACAGGCACTCTACAACTGCACGGTTTATTTAGCCAACCATCCACTCACGGGAAGCATTTCGACAGAAACAACAACCTCCATTAGGTAGAAATCGTCCAGTACGATTGGCTCAAAATTGTTCATCATTGTTCAACATAAACAATAATTTCGTTATTTTCTTTTTTATGTTGCTAGTTATGGTTCGTAAGAACTAAGGACACAAATTATTACTTTTTAAAGTTTTGTTGGCCACCTGTCTCATCAAGACATAGGTATTGCGATGACTCGTAAGAGGAATCAGCTGGCGTTGTAGTCAGATTGGCTGTTCGCTTCGTTTTGGAGGGAAGAGAATAGGGCGGGCATTTTTTTTTAATGCGTACTAATAAAAATAACTACTGGCAACTGAATGAATATATGTGGGGCTATGATTGGTGTTTTGAGTGGGTTCTGTTTGGTTTGAGATAACAGCCTGTGTGTTTAAACGTTTTCAAATTTGGAAATTTGAGGCCCTCTTTTGAGCGGGGCCCCCCCGCCTTGCGGGGGCTGCGGGGGCTATACCTACGGCCCTGGCTACCTCATCACTTTAAAGATGTAACTTACGGTGAACTGACGAAAGACGCAGTGCTACAGCATAGAGAAAGAGTCACAACTTAGCTCCTAATTACGAATACACTACACTACACTACGGGTTTGACCTGGTGTTTGTTAGTTACTAGTCACGAACTCACGTTATTGAGGAATAATTCGAATCGGTCCATACTCAATAAGTATATTTTAAAATTACGAAAAACGCTAGAATTTTGCCATCATTTTGGCTGTGATTTTGGCCGCCATATTGCATACCTCGTCGTGTAGAGTTCTGGCACCTTTTTAAAGCATTTTTTTTTAATTCGCCAGACCTTAAACTAGCAGTTGACACCAAACTTACATACATTAGTTTGATTTGGAATTTTTTTATGTGTGGTGACCATTTTAAGAACAAAATGGCTGCCCTGTAGTTTTTTTAAACGGATTACAGGGGGGCACCTCTTCTCATGGGAGTGGACATGAAGTACATGAGATACTGTGTTATCCTCATAACGTGCAGTTTTCTTAAAGATTTTGCTGCTTACGCGCAGGACTAATTGCAACTTGTAAAGGAAACGAGCTAAAACTGAACGGCAGGGAGTAATTATCAAGGTATTAAAACAATTTAATTCCAAATTTTCAGTGTTTCACCTCTATCTTTACCAGTAAATAACTACAGACGCAAAACTATTTCCGTTGCCTTTTGGACTTAAAAGTCTGACTCCCTGGAATTGAACAATGGACCATTCAGAATAAAAGCTGAAGCCCACCCGCTAAGCCATGCTGACACGGTTGTCCTCACTTGTATAGGGTCGTGTTAGCACGCGTAGGGGTTGGGCTTCGGCCTTTGGTGTCGAGGGTTCAATTCCAGCTCAGGCAATCTGACATTTAAGTCGTAAAAACAATGGAAGTAGGTTTGCATCCAAATTTATTCATCACTAATTCTGGGCTTTTTGCCCTGTTTATTCTATCTGCATCTAGGGGCACTACAAGAAAGTTTTTAAACAAAATTGCCACTTAACTACTGACTTAAGGCGGAGAACACGAACAGTGAGTGGGATCTTGGGGTACGGGGTTGGGAAAGAGGCGGCAGGCGTAGCTATCATTCGGTGGGGCCGGGTTAACACTTGAGACCCTCTCCCCCTTTATATAATACAGGATGGCCCATAAAAAATGCACGAGCTGAAAAATTTCTAAGTCTAAACTTTTCGGACTTAGAAATTTTTCAATTCGTGCATTTTTTAGCTCTATTTTTTTCTATTATTCTTGTAGTAAAATTAGGGACCACTTTTTCGTACTCCAGTTAAGTGGTCCCTATTTTCAATTTTTTTCGAAAAGAAAACTTAGAAAAAACTTTGGACTTTTAGAGAAATGTTTCTACTCGTGCTTCTTTTAATGGGACACCATATTTTTTTAATGACAGGGCGATTGACGGACGGGGAGGCTCAACTTTCATTTTTTAAATACAGTTTATACAAAAATTCAGTATCTAGTGTATACTACAAAAGCGCCTCTTTATAATCTAAATAATTTTTTTTCTTTCGGGGGGTCCCCTGCATTCTGCCATCCTGTAGCTACGCCTCTGGGAGGCGGCTGTCCCTATCCTGGTGAATGGCGTACGTATGTTATAATTTTGGCGTTTGTCATCCTTTAGTATCCTTTGGGAAAGGTGGAGGTGATTTCTACTGAAAATTCAGTTAAATCGTTAAGCTGCTTGGACTATGTTAATCGACGTCGTGTAGCTTGAACGTGTTTTTGTTTATGAATAATACTTTAGTCATGTCTACTAGTCGCGTACAGTAGCGCTATACTACCACACTAATGGTGTTTAACTTTCTTCCCTTTTTTTTGCCGAAGGTGGGGGAGACGGGGGAAGTCGGGGGTGGGGGGACAATAGTTTAATTCGAGTCCAAACGTTTGTCTCGTCCTTGGTTGAAGTCTCCTTCTACCACTGATCCATATATATTTAGCCGGTCTGCTTGTTGTGCTTGGCCGAGCTTGCTTCCTCTCTTTTTCTTTCTCTATCTCCGATTACGGCCAATTAAATTCCACGTTTGAGGGTTTTTAAAACAGTTTGCGCCAACCATAAGTTGGCAAAAACAGGACGGGAAGTTGTTAGCTATGTCCTTGCATATGCCGCTGAACACCTTAATGGTGACAATTAACTTAATTATGGCCATCACCTGTAGGAGAGAGGGGGAGGGACGTGCACTCCCCCGCCGTCATTCATACCAACGCAAATCAACACCAACTCCTCAAACCAAGTCCTCAAACCACGTCACAGAGCAAAAAGGAGCAAGCGTAAAAATTCTGGCGATTGGTTGGTTGATTTGCTAAGGTCAACTGGGACATTTTACTTTTATATAAAAACTATAAATGTATGAATGGAAAAAATCCATTTTGTTACAAAGTATTGTATGTTATATAGTACACCCGCCTAAACCATTTAAAAATAGCGTACTTCGGTATCACGTTGAGTCGCAATGTCATCTTCTATGTTTTTTATGTTATTTTTTTTTTAATCCAAGGATGACATTACGAATCATCTTAATGTCGAAATAATAATACGTTAATCCGTTTGTGCCTTGCATTTTAATACACACTAGTGAATTAGTGCAGCACAAACAAGTCTTTTTGCCCCCTCTCCTTCGGGCCTCTTCAGTTCCGTCCCAGATTTGATTTGATTTTTTTTTAAAATTGGTTTAATTGATAATACTTTTAATTGCGAATTTTTTTTCCGCAAAACGAGCATCATGCCGACTGAAACTGAAAAGACCACTGTGGAAAGACCAAACTAGAGCTTTCTACTGTATGTCAGTAATTTTGCACATCAAAGTTTTACTCGTTCCTGAATGGTCGCACACAAACAAACTACAGATCTATACAGTATATTTCACTTAGAGGACGCGATTCGCTTTCATTCTCATTGTGCCCATATCATATTGGGGAAATGACGTCACTTTCGTTAATAATCGGACTTTTACGGAAAAACGAAGCTGCTTGTCGTCAGAATTCGGCACATTACGTTTTAACTTCGTTGATGAGCTGTAGAAAAAAAGAAGTTCAGGCTTACTTAACAAGAAACATCAACGCTGTAGCAAAGGAAATTACAGGTAGGATGACGAAACGTAATGGAGGCTGGTACCGCTATCCCAAATTGAGGAAAACATTGCAAACATCGTAAAAATCATAAAACTAAACATCGGGAATTTTCATAAACGCCTCGAAGGGCTCAGCACTGATGTTCCATCTCATCAAAGTAGTTCATAAACGCTCAGTGAATTTGCTGATACCTCAATGTGACGTCACTGCTGAAACATTGTATTCATCGACTGCTAGAGCAAATTCTTGCGCTGAAGCCACCAACTACATGAACGTAATTACAATTGGTGGAGATTGTCGTCACGCAGTATTCCCACTAAGCTGAAAGAGGGTACCTGGTCACCCCCCATAAGTAATGAATGTTCATAACGCCTAGTATTTAATGCAAATCTGCTTAGCAACGCAATAGTGAATGGTAAACAAATGATGGTGAGCAAAAACAGTTCTTTCCTGATACTGCTCTCCATTTTACTCATTGATCATTCCAGCGAGTCCGTTCATAAAAGACTTATGCGTGACGTCACTTTTGGTGGAAGCGGTCACGATTTTTGTGTCATCAGTCGGTGAGTTGTTCGGTGAGTTTACGAAAATTCCCATCGTAAATCAAAATTACTTCGTAAATCGAAAATCCAAATCGTAAATCGAAGTCGAAACCGAAAAATGAAATTACTATGGAGAATTGTTTTATGGAAAGAAAACAACAATTCTCAAACCGAATCCCACTCTTGCTTTCATGAATTTTATAATTTTTGTGTTTTAGCACTGAACTCCTTTCCAGCAATTATATCGGGAAATTAAATCTGGGAAGGAGTTGAGTGCAAAAACACAAAAATTATCGATTTCATAGAAGCACTCGTCGTATTATAACCGATAACCTGTTTATTTTTTATTGGGAAACAATAAAACACAATTCTATTTGCAGGCCGTCCTATCTGTTATTGTTGCCATTGTTATGCTTATGCTGTTGCCAATGCTCAATATCCTGCTACTGACGCAACATTTCGCTTCTAGCAAATTATTATGTTAAGACAGTTTTAAAAAAAAATTAACAGCATCATTCCATATTGAATAAGTACAAGAAACGTTCAATGCAGAGAGAAGGCTGATGCATTAAAAGAACAAAATCCTTAAAATCAGCGAAACAAAAAAAAACATGTAGGCTAGAAATAAACTTGTGGTACACCTGTAACACAAATTTAAGAGACGCATGGTTCCTAGTGTTGAACTCTGGTGTAACTCATTTCGGATTTCTTTTTTTTTTTTTCATTACATTCTGCTCTCAAACACTTTCGCGTTTTTTGCAGTTTTAATACCCTTCGTTTTCATTAAGGTGTACCGGTCATTATTATCTCTTTAAGTTTTTGAAAAAAATCTTAACCCTCTACCTCCCCCCTCACACATACACTAAAGATCCAAACATAATCTTTCCCCCCTCCCCCCACTTCAACCAGAAAAGTAGGCCTAAGCTTTTCTTATGCTTGTTGAGACTCTTGTAGCCAAGTTACAGTAGACACGTAGCTAATTGTTCCAGTTGTCTTGTCGACAAATCCTCCTATAGATCAGTTATAAGGAAAAGGAGAAGGTTGATTTAAACATGGTCTAGAAAACATTCAAAGATTGTTCATTCGTACAGTGAGATATGACGAACGTACAATTAGCTTGTATGGCCATCATGGCGCCTGATGTACACAACCCCACTGAGTAGCTAATAGTCCTTGGGCCAGACACTTTATCGGTACCAGTCAAGGTGGCAGAATATTACATATACCATGTCAAATCTTAGTATGATAGCCATTGATACGGAGCAGCTGAATATGTCAAATTTGGGTCAAAATGTCAAAATTTACTAACTTTTTGCTATTTTGGCCTGTTATTCAAAAACCGTTATTGCTACCGAAAAAACGGTTGAAATGAAAGTTGTTTGCAGTGATGTAATCTACAATGTAGGCCCCATACCGTTTTTTTCATATCTATTAAGGTTTTCCAGAAAAATTTCAATGTTGGCCCATTTTCGGTCATTTTGGATTATTTAATACCTGTGGATGTCTCAATTTTCCAACCTAGAACTTTCAACTGCTGTTTCGTCGTTTCAGATTCAGGTGGATGACTCAGTGTGATTCATTCGAAAGATGGTTATGCCTTTTTTGCATCAAAGACAATTAAATGGATCTATCATTGTCAGATACCTAGCTACGTCCGTTTTACTAAGGCCTGGTGTCACATGCACCATTCGATTTTTCGCTCATTTTCAACTTTCAGCTGCGATCGTGAGTAGGGTAAAATGCGATATTGAGTCAGCTAGTCTCCCCACTTCCGGTCACCTGATAAAAGTGGGGGTAATGATGCACTTCCGGTCATCTGATGAAAAGTGGGGGGTAAGGCGCCCTTCCATTTTTCATCAGTCTGGAGGAGGGTGGAAAAGTGCTTTTTACTACCTTTTTTCCCCGGCTTTCGTCGATCTGGAGGAGGGTGGGATTTGCTACGATACCACCCTTCTGGTCAAAATGGGGATCCACTTCCGGTCACCTGATGAAAAGTGGGTTGTCCATTTTTCATCAATCTGGAGGATGTTTACTACCTTTTTTCCGGCTTTCGTCGATCTGGAGGAGGGTTGCTACTTCCTACGATTCTGCTCACCTGTTGATCTAGAGCTCCTAATACGTCACTTCCGGTCACGGGATCAAAGTGGGGGTCGAAAGAGAGTGCCTTTACAACCCTTTTTCTTTTTCATCGATCTGGTGGGCCTTCCCTTTCTTCTATCTGGAGCAGGGTGGAAAGTGCTTTTTGCTATGGCGCTGTTTATCTGATGAAAAAAAGGAATTAAAAAAAGAAATGGACTCATGTTCTTTTATCCTCACTGGTAAAGACTCCGACTTGACATTTAATCTAAATACTCCGATTCATTTAGACCCTGAAAAAAGCTACGAATTGGCGCTTATTACTTTAGACACGTATAACAGCATATACAACATCGATTCAACAAATAACAAAATTAAATATACCGCAGATGCTGGTATAACTTGGCAGAAAGTGATAGTCACCCCGGAACTTACGAAATTGAAGATTTGAATAAATTTCTCAAAAACTCGATAGATCAAAATGGTCATGACAGGGATGCTATTTCAATTCTTCCTAACGTAAACACTTTAAGAGCCAACTTGATAATTAACGATTCTAAATACGGAATAGCCTTTACGGGTGAAAAGAGCTTGGCTCAAGTCTTGGGGTTTCATTTAGGAACTTACTTGAGGAGTCAAGAAAGTCAAAATACCGTCGAAATAATAAATATGTACCCGATTTTTGTGCACGTTGACATCATTGGAAATTCTTACGTAAATGGTGACACTCAACCCACTTTAAATTCGTTTTATCCCAATTCACCTCCCGGTTTCAAAATCATCGAGTCGCCGCATAATTTAATCTATTTACCCATTACTATGAACTTAATCAGAAGTATAAGAGTGTGGCTTACATCTCAGACCAACGAGCCGTTGAATCTGAATGGTGAGACCCTCACGGTTCGACTTCATTTAAAATCTAAAAATTAAAAAAAAAGGGGCAAGATACTCGTGTTTGGAAAAAAAGGAAAAGGATTCTTTCGTAATAATAAAAACTTTAATAATAATAAAAACACGATCAGTTAACGCCTAGAAACAAAGTTTTCATCAAGTTTATAACACTGGCTAGAAAATGAGCGTTGTAGAAAACTATTTAAAAATCAACGAACCTTTGTTGTACGACTCGTCTATCGAATCTTACACCTATCACGAATATAATCCCATCGTCGGTACGAATTTCAACAACGCAAATTCTGAAATCCGAATACACGTGGAAAACCAAGATTTATTTCTGCACGTTGCCAACAGTTACCTCTTGATTAAAGGCAGGTTGATGAAACACGATGACTCGGCTTATGCAGATGCTGACGCAGCGACGTTGATTAATAATACTCCCATGTTCCAGTTTTCTAATATAAAATACCATCTAGGCGATAAACAAGTAGACGAATTAAATTATCCGGCATTCGGTACCCTAATGAAAGGGCTGCTGTCTTAATGGATTGGCGGAACAGCCAGCATTGCTCGGTCAGTGCTGGGCATTGAATAGTGGAGCTTCTGTAGCTGCTGATCTAACCGACAACTTGGGTTTTATACAGCGGCATGCGTACATCATCGTTGAAACAACTCCCAAAGGAAGTTTTACATTCGCCATTCCCTTGAAACACATCATGGGATTTTTTGAAAATTATGACAAGCTAATTTATGGAACTAAACACGTGCTCACTTGTATGAGAACCAGCGATACAAATCCAATCTATAAAGCTGCAGCCGCAGCAAACGGTAAAGTTGTTCTCAGTAGCATTTCTTGGCTCATCACCCACGTTACCGCATCGGACGATCCAAAACTTAAACTTTACAATCTCATAGACAATGGAACTACGGTGGATTTAGGATTTAGACACTGGCATTACGATAGCTGCGAGCTCCCTCAAAATACCAACTTCACCTGGAGTGTGCTGACTACTTCCGTGGTTGAAAAACCTAGGTGGATAGTTCTAACTTTTCAAACAACCAGGCAGGACGCTTTAGGTAAAAATCCGGCCGTGTTCGACCACTGTAGTTTGCAAGATGCTCACGTGACTCTAAATTCCGAAAGATATCCGTTTCTCGATCTAAATACTAACTTTGCCACTGGAGAGCACGTTGGCTTGTACAGAATGGTGCAGCAATTTAGGCAGCTGTGTTACGACACCAACGAATTGAGTTTCGACTTACTTCAGTTCAAGAAAGCCTATCCACTCGTTGTGTTGGATTGCTCCAAACAGTCCGAGAGGCTTCAATCCGGAATCGTGGATGTACAAGTCAAACTGAAGTTTAGAGCAGCGGTGCCAGCTAACAATTGTCTGTCACGCTATGTTCATTGGCGACAGCAAAATGAATCTAAAGTTGGACCGAGGCAAAGTCGAAGTTGTTTATTAATTAAAAAAGATATGGCGCTCAAAACTAGACCGCGAAAAAAGAAAGGTGGCTTTTTGCTGTTGGCGTTGCTAGGGCCGATTTTGGCCGGAATTGGTGGGTTGGCGGGAGGGACCGCGGGTGTTGTATCTGCCGTAAAAAAAGCACAAAACGACCCACATATTCTAGCTGAACTCGTGAGACATCATAAGCAAGTGGAAGGTTCCGGCTCGAAGAAAAAAAACGAAGCCAAAAAAAATTAACCGGGGCAAAGGTCTTTACTTAAGACCACCCAGGGTTTAATCGACTTTGATAAACCTTTAACGAACCATGATTTAAACCGATTGGCTAGAGTAATGAAAATTCCGAAATTTAGAGGTACTTTTAGTAAAGACACGCTTCCTGTAAAAATTAAGCCTACTGGTGAAAACGGAATCGTAAACTTGGAAGATTTCCACGATGGAGACGGAAGTCACTGGGTAGCCAATTCTACCATTTCTGGCGAACCCTGTTATTTCGATAGTTTCGGCAATATGGGTCCTCCCCGGTCCATGATTAAATACTTGGGACCGGGAATTAAATACAATTACGAACTCGTGCAAAACTTTGACCAAATTTGGTGCGGGCACTTTTGTTTATTTTTCCTTAGCGGCTTCTCTAAGACTCGTAATTACGAAGCTGTTTTAGATAAAATGAAATCTATTGAAAAGTGACGTGCAAATCCAACTGGAAATAAACGTCTTCCGTATCAAAATCTTCGACCGTGTGTACCGCGATGGCCGAATCTTTTTCCATTTCGTAAGGAATGACAAAAATGGTAGTAGTCGAATGCGCTTCCTTCGTTTTAGTAATGAGAAAGGTTTTCGTTCCCGCTATACATTTAACGACGACTTTTACGCTCGGATCGTTGCAGTATAAAATTGCTTTATGAATTAAACCAGAATTTGTACTTATGTAGTTCGCGATAGATCCGGAATTAAGGAACCAATCGACTTCTTTATGCAAAGGGCTTTTTCAAGCAGAAACTGATTATCATGAAACAATTTTCGTGCACAAATTTCTTCGTAGCCGTGCCACTAGGTAAAGTCGGCTCGCTTATATTTTTAATCGGTTTGTTCGAGGCATCGTAGTATACCTTCTGATCGTCTTGTATCAAGCAATTGCTGTCAACGAATGCCTTCGTAGCGGCATCGTTCGGTAAAGTAGGTTCGCTTAGATTTCTTATCGGCTTGTTAGTGGTGTTGAAGTATACTTTTTGCTCATCCTGTAATAGGCAATTCCTGTCAACGTAGACTTTTGTCGCAGCGTCTGCAGCGTGCCGGGGGAAAGCCACGTCCTTAATTTGTTTCTTCTTCGCGTAGAAATTTCCGTTAGACCCGTCTACGTACATCGTGTTTTTTTCGATGGTGGAAGCTAATTCGTCGGAGAAGTCGGTTTTAGGTTTCTGAATGTCCGTTGTCAGAGTACCGATCTGAGAATAATTGACGGCATCTTCGGGTTCGATAGCGACTCCTACTTTAGTTAACCGCTTGCTTTGCAGATCGTATTTGTTTTCGGGGGTTAAAACATATCGAGTCCTGGCTCACCTCTCGAACCGACTCCGATCGCATCATCCTCTCTCCCCCTTTTCAACGGTTGACCAAATTTGTTAACCGACATCCTTTTTTTAAACCCTCAAAAAATATTTTATATATATAATAAAAGGAATAACCGTGAAAGAAAATGTCTCAACCATACTAGCAAACAAATCTTTCCAATCTCTTGCAAAAAAACTTGCTGAAAGTTAAAAACGAGAATGGTACAAAGATTAACAACGGCGTAAAGTTTTCCTTGTGGATACCATGCGTGGATAGGAAGTATTCTATGAATATGGATTTGAACTATACGAATTCGCAGCAGATTATTTCATCGACATAGTGCAAAAATTACAAAATAAAATAATCAAAGTACTTTTTGCAGATAAAAGAGAAACCTACAAATGGAAAAAGGAGAATCGAATATTAAAATGATACAACAAAGAGATTATATAATAGCATGAGTCTATGAAAATAATGAGTTTTCAACTCCTTTAGATTTAGTTTACTCTAGCGTATGATCAAAAACCCCATACTGTACGGATGCGACACCTGTTGCCAGATGCCTGAAATTCGTCTTGAAATCCGAAACCAAACTCGAAACTCTGGTCGCGCGAGCAAATCTAAGCCGGAAACACAGTTAAGTGCGGAGCTGTTTCCTTCCTTGACTGAAGCTCGCCCTTGTATCCGAAACTTGAATTAGATCTTTCTACCCAAGGCCCGCTGAGATATTAGCTGCGCAGCGCTACTGATTAATTGCTAAGCCAAACTAGAAAAAAAATTATTTCTGTTTATAATTCGTCGTTGCGACTTTTTTTTTTGTGCGAACATGTATCTTCCTTGAGCATATTCTGTAGACAAATTCAATCTGTGGTTGGCGAGAACTAATCATTTTTTTGAAAATGGGAACAATGTGAACGGCTGGAAAATGCTTTAAAAAGTCAACTGTGTAAAAAGTCAAATTTTCAGTGTATCCTATGGTGTAAGGGACCAGTCATTATTTATCGCCGGGGAGGGGAGGAAGGGGGGGG
>JAHWFP010077219.1:0-15502 GCA_023313725.1 Lithobius niger
GGGGGGGGGGGGCGGAGGCCAGGACACAGCACAGCAACTCTAGCACATGATACAGCCAATCGTCTATCCGGACCCTTTTAAAAAATGATCAATGAACAATAATGAATAAGGAGTAGATTTATTAATTCTAAATGATTACAAAAAACTGAGCAAAACAACCACACAAAATTATTTATTCTGAGCAATCTACGTCATAGCCGAAAATGTAATAGGCCTGCTTAAAGCATAATGCATACACAATTAATGAAAATGAATCTGTTAACAAGGCTATGTGGTAGGAAAGTTTCATGCCAATGTTCACTTGTTTCCACCTTTGCACATTAAACTGAGTTTATGCACAAGATCATGAAACGCAGTTAGGAGGCCAATGACAGACATTCCTAAGAAAAATCCCAGACTGCCTCCAACATCACTGAGCAAAGCTGCAATACTATAAATGAAATTCTCGTTTACTGTTTGGAAGACATTGTCTGGGATGACAACTGTTAGAAACAAATAACGTGGATCTGATTGTCTACTCGTCAGAGTTGTCGGGGAATAGATGGTCTCCCTGCAGATTTGTGTCTTCCTGTAACAACTGGTGACGCCATCCTCTTCGTAGACTTGGAAAACACGATGGATTGATTCATTGAGGTCATTCAGAGTGTCACACGGCTTCAGATCTTCCCTCGAATTGATGAAAGGGTACCTGAAATTACGGAAAATGGACTTTTGTCAATGGTTTGCATAAGCCTTTATTTCCTTACATATCAGTACATATAGTACGGATTAGGGACCATTCATTATTTATCGTATCGTCGGGGTTGGGGGGGGGGGAGGAAGTTGTTCCTGGAGGAAATTGGGGATCATGACATTTTTAGAACCTCTCTAGGAGGGCGGTTAATAAATTTCTCACACCCCCCCACGGGGGGCGGGGGGGCAGAGGTCACACACAAAATAAATTGATCAATCAGGACGAAAAAGTAATTTTTGGGTATAATATGACGCCTTTAAAAATGCCTCAACTTCTGGGCGGCCCCCATGATATGAATAGTTGCAAGGTTTTGAAGTCAGTGTAGTACTATATAGGGTTGTTTTTTTCAATAAATTTTCTAGTAAACGTGTGAATGTGGTTGCTCGAAACAAGACGATATTTTATAGGTGCGAGAACTTTGCGAATTGGCTCAGTTAAAATTTTAATTTATAATATGTAATTCCCTTTAAGATGAATTTTATTTTTATTTTCACTCGATCACGGGGTGCATTAAACACCGAAACGTCGTTATTTGATCATATTTCTTGCACACTACTACCTCGGCTTATTTTTCATGTCATTTATGTTTCAGTCCTTGCTCTCATTTACAAAAACAGGTTTTCAGATAATACGGTGAGCAATTCCAAAGACGTGGTAAAAAAAATGTAATGCTGGAGATTCAGTTCCAGTCAAGTATAATGAGTGAGTTTCATAAAATTATGAAACAGTTTATTCATTACAAACAAAAACGTCAAGTGTGCCGTAAAAAAGGGGGATATATGATTGAATTTTCACTTCTTAAAATGAACACGGATAAGAATTGATGATTTTTAATTGAAATAATAAAATGTACAATTGAGAAAATTCCATCTGTGCTGTTGTGCTTTACGTTTTAAATATATGATTGGTAAAGCACAACAGCACCTAAACAGATGGAATTTTCTCAATTGTACATTTTATTATTTCAATTAAAAATCATCAATTTTTATCCGTGTTCATTTTAATCATTCAATCATATATCCCCCTTTTTTACGGCACACTTGACGTTTTTGTTTGTAATCCGTGTACCTTTTTTACAGTTATGGCGTCGCGCTACAAAGCTTTATGCATGCAGTCGATTGTTGCTGGCCATTTTGAAACAATTCAACTCAGCTCTGAAAGCCTCCATCTGCGAAATAAATACGCATTTCTTTCATTTTTAGCTGCCAATTTCGAGGTTGGCTTACAAATATATGCGTTTAGCTGAAACACGGATTCTTTCAAAAGGATCAAAGGGTTTTAGCGAGCGTTAACCGCACCCGGTCATCTGCCCGACAAAGCCCTAAGGCCCTATGTCGGATTCTTTCAAAGGGTTTAAAGGGTTTAAAGGGGTTTAACGAGGGGTTCTTTCATTTTACCGTTCAACAATCGACTTTTTAGCAAAGACATAACACGTGGATGAAGAATAAATCTGGAGTTTGCTGAGTGGCATTGTTCCCTAAATACAATGGTTAAACCAATGTAAAACAATCAAAATGATCGTTTAGGGTCCCGTAACTCCGGAATGGATCGACTAATCGAAAAAGTGGTCCATGTAAGGTTGAAGCCCAGCAAAATTTCTGGCTCAGATCATGTTCCAGATTTTAGGTAGGTGCAGTAGTTTTTTCTGAAACCTGTCAGCCAAGAAGAAGAACAAGAACAAGAACAACAACAACAAGAAGTAAACAGTTTTCAAATTTGCGTGTGGCTTCCTACGTTTACTCTTGCACGGAATTGCATAAAGGTTGGTGTAAAGTTTGGAAAAGTTGCTATATACTATCTGGCCAAGTTAGGTCGAAATATATTGAATAGAAATGGAGAAATTAATAGTTTTAGTTTTGCTGGAGAGAGGACTTCAATCATGATTACCGAGTACCAATGCAATTTGAACATATTTTCCACTAGGAGTAAAGAGGTTGTATGTGTCAACACTCTTAAAGTTAATTACACTGGCAATACTGACTTTTAATAATTAGTTTTTCAATAGAATCATAGCTGGTAAAAGTTTAATGCATTATTTATTTCTTCACTATGGGATTGTGGTGAAGATTGGTAGTGTTGGCCGTCCGGTAGTGCATCATAAAATTAGTTTATAATAATAAAAAAAAAAATGCATGGCATATGATAAGACAAAAAACACCGAACCACAATGCATTGAATGAGATAAATGTCCGTCCATTTCGAACATTTTTCAATCAAAATGTTTACAAGACATTGAAAAACAAACAGTCGCCACAGATACAGCCTCAACCTACGTGTGTTTTTAAATGTTTTAAACCTATTCTTTTGAAGAATGAAGTCAGTGTCTTACTTCATTTTTCGGGATGTTACAGCCCATAATAATTTTATGCTGAGCAAAAACAGGGAAGTACAACTAATTAAGCAAGAAGTGAATGTGCCTTATATTTCGAAACAGACAAAACACATGAGGTCAGTTTCGAAATTAAGGACCTTTGCTTCTTGCTTAATGCGTTGTGCTTTACTATTTATTCTTAACAGAAAATTATTATCGGCTGTAGCACCCCCAGTGCTTCTATGAAATAGGTAATTTGTGTGTTTTAGCACGAATTATGAGTTGAGTGCTAAAACGCACAAATTAGCGATATCATAGACGCAGGCTGTATCCGGTGTGAGAATTTTGGTTTTCTTTGCACAAAACGATTCTTTGTATATTATACGTTAGATTTTACTTACGAAGTATTAACAGTCAACGTTCAATGAAAAATGTTGAGCCGTCTAGCCCAAATCGATGTTTACCATGTTTTCGATGTTTACGATGTTTTGATGGGTACGAATTTACTGTGTTTAGAATTTTCGATGTTTCCCTCTATTTGGCGTAGCGATACATACCCCATTATCACATTTCGTCATCAACCAGTAATTCCGTCTGCTTCGGTGGTGGTGTTGCGTTTTGAGCAGACCTACACCTCAGTTTTATGCCGCTGATTCAGCAAGTTAAACGTAAAGCTCCGAATTCTGACGAGACGCATTTCGTATTTCCGTAAAAGTCTGACGAGTCCCGAAAGTGACGCCGTTGCCATAACATGGGCATAACTACCCCGATTCCAGACGAGAAGCATCTTAGTGTTTCCGTAAAAGTCCGAAGCTTAACGAAGGTGACGTCATTTCCCTAGTACAGGCATGCCAGCAAACAGCTTGCCTTAAGTGAGCTATGCTGTCAAGACCTGTGGTTTGTTTTGTCTGTCGGCGACCAATCAGTGACGAGGAAAGGTTCGATATGTATAATTAAGTAGAAAGGTCCGGTGTGGTATTTTAAGTGTAGTCGTAATCTTTACAGTGTCAGTCGAGTACTGTGGTCGTTTTGTAGAAAGAAAACAAAACAGTACTGCCTAAATTCTATTAGAATGAGAACAAGGTAACGTTTCTTGCCTGCAGAAATACGTTGCTTTCGTTAAAGCCTCATCGATACATTTGGTTTTCTCTTCTTGGACAGCAGATTGCTCTTCACAGCGAAACCTTTTCTTCGACTTGTACGAAAACTACAGAACGATGATAGATGAATTATTAATATACATATTTGTATCTTCGCAGTACATTCAGTTAATCACTGTAATTTAGCATTGCCTTGAGTCAAGTCGCATATTCCGTAATTTGCCATTAAATCTTGGGATCATTGAAACTTTAATCATGTAAGGAGAGAGTTCTACAATAGATAGTTTTAACTATAAGGCAGACAACATGAGTTGAAAAAGTGCGACATCTCGCGAAGCTCTAACGGCTCTTACAAAAATAAAGAAAACTGCGCATTCGTTAGGATGGTCCTTCATGGCTGTGTTGTTGAAAATTGTAAAATTTCCCAGATTAAAATGGAATAAAACAACAATACTGGTGTCGCACAATTACTCACTCACTCACCTATTGTCCACCCAAGGCCCAGGGGCGGATCTAAGACTTTAGAGCGGAATAAGCGGCAAGAGAACCTTTGAAAATATGTTTGGGGTATTTTTAGTTCGCGTCACTGACTGAGGTTTAACGGGGAAAGTCAGACCCCCTATTATTTTCGGCCCTCTGGCTATTATGACCTATTAAGCCTAAGATTTGTGATTTCGTATAAGGTTTTTGTGTCTCCAAATTACGTGGGGGTCATTTTAAGACTTCATGGAACATTATGGACCTCCGAGAGAAAGTGGTTGCCCAATTATTCATCCCCCCCCCACCCCCATGAATGTATTATGTAATGTACTGAAAAATGCATGGAACATTATAGATCTCTGGGAGTGGGGAGGGGGGGGGTAGTTCTGCTACTGCCAAGGCCCTAATCTTAAGTACCAGTAAGGTAGCAGTCCAAGCGATTCTTGAAAGAGTTTGGCACTTGCAAAAAAAATGACTGTCTCGATGGAAACCTCATGGACGGATCAGCTAAGAAGCGGTTTTGGACATAACCAAACACGGAATACCATGATGTTTTTAGTCACGCCCTATAGTGTAAGACATGACGTACCAAAGTTAATTTGGGGTAATAATAATGAAGAAATGGTTAAGATTTAGAAGGTGACAATCGGTCACCCATGAAAAAATCATTGTGCGGTAGGAGTAGCTTTGAAAGGCAAGCATCTCCAGATGCATTTGTAGCATCTCCTGCATCTCCAGATGCATCTGCATCATCTCAAGCATCTCCTGACGTATCTCCAGTTTATACCACTTTCAAAACTCCGGGAGACGAAAGTGCCGTAAAACAGACGTCCAATTTTGGAACAATATCCTTTACACATACCTCATGAAATTCTTATAAAGGAGTGGGGAAAGATTTTAAATTATAAACCAAAGTCTCATAGCAGAAATGAGGCAACGACGACCTCCGGAAGGAGAACCCCATACAATGAAAACGGGCGAGTGTGTCAATTCTTTGGCTAGAAGTTGAAACTGGTACGTTGTTGCCTTGAAAAGAAGTTGAATTTGGCACATTGTTGCCTCGAATAACAATTGGCTCTGCGCGGTCACTGCAGAGGCATGTCTTAAATGACGTCATGCACGAAAGATAGTTATTTTTCACATGGTACGGATTGCGCAAGCCAAAGCGATAAATTGAGAGTGACGAGGAGGGCCTGAATGGCAAATGCCCGTGTGTGGGGCAGTGCGTCTAGGAGTTGGAGGTTCCTCAACGAAGAATGCCTATGTCTAGCGTAGTGCTTCTGTTAGCCCTGCTCGTTAGAAAATAAAGACATTGGGAGGGGGGGGGGAGAGAAGCGTGAAACCATGGGCGAAACAAAACCCCGGGCGAAGCCGGGAGGCCCAGTACTGTACAACTATTGCACGTCTTTGCGTCTATGACCACTATGACCGTCTATGACCGTCTATGACCACAACTATTGCGTCTTTGACCACTAAGCATATGATTACCCATTAACTGAATAACAACATCCCAAACAACAACCAAGTTCAGGCAACAGTGATAAATGACGTCACAAGCCAAAGCGATAAACAGGGAGATGGGCAGTGCGTCTGTGTGGGTAGCAGGAAAGGAAGGGAGGAAAGGAGAGAGGGGAGGGTGAGGGCAGGGAGAAGATGGGACGAAAGGGGTGGGAGAAGATGGGATGAAAAGGGAAACTTACAGGAAAAAAAAATACCCAGTCGCAGTTAATGTCCACGCAACACCGACCGAAAACTGGGAAACAACCACAGGCCAAACCAAACCACGGGCGAAAGAAAACCCCGGGCAAAGCCGGGTACGATGCTAGTAACGATATAAGACATAGGAACGTATACCCATGAATACTCATTTAAGAGTATAACGAGCTTTTTGAAAGAAGGATGGCACTACTGAAACGAGACCAATTTTGCTATAGTTAAGCCGGCATACCTTTTTAACTACTACTGCAAGCTACTAATACAAGCTGTACTATTGACGTTCTCGTAGTCACATAACAACTATCCATAATGATGTCAAGCGAATTTTCTTTTTCTTCTGCATATCCTATGACTCTGAATAATACCAAAAAAATATGGTATACCGACTGCTTATTATTTCAAGCTACTCTGCCCAAATTATACTACAAATTACGTAGTATGCTAAGGACGGTAGCAATTGTTATAGGAAACTTATAAAGATCTTGAAAATGAATAGGTCTGCCTACCTGCTGCATTTTCACATTTAAAAATGTATGACGTTCTTTTGGAATAAACCCTAGGTAACCATTGGATTCATGCCTTTGGTCCACATCGGGATCGTGAAAGCTGTACTGCAAACGGGAAAAAAAAACATCTACTTTAAGTCCCATACCTCCGTATACTTGCAAAATGTTCTGAAAAATAATAGAACAACAAAGGCATCCGCACAGTGGATCCCTTTTTTGGATGCCCTTTTGGTAGATAAAATTATGAAGAAAAACCAAAAAGACAATCATGGTGATGGTCGACGATTGCAATTCTGATTTCAGGGTTCCAAATTCAATACGTACTGGTTATTACAATTTTTTAGGCACCAATATTTGTTACCCGTGAATTCAGGGATTGGAAAAATCGTGTCTACTTTTATTTACATCTGCCACTAAAAAAGTTCCCATGGGCCCCTTTTTTATTATTCTTTGTTCTTTTTATGGTTAAATACCCCCTCCCCCCTTTCTTTGAACGTCTGTGAGCGCCTTTATAGAACACCATTCTATTACTCTATAATTTATAAGCACTTGTTTCAAAAGACAAAAATATCCCGTAGTAAAAAAAAAGAAAAATCCATCAACATCATAGCATCGGAAACAGTAAGAAAACTCTGTAGTAAACCATCAAGATAAAAAAAAAACACAGTCAGGTTGCTTTCGTCAGTGTGTGGCAGTCGTAGTCCCCGGATGCTATGCCTTTCAAAATATTACATCAATGTTTAAGTAATGTTGCAGACTTGCTTATGCGGTTAAACTAAAACACTAGCGTTTGGTTTTCAACGCTTTTTAACAGTAGTGGCACCAGGAATAATTTTCAGTGGAGGCATACATTGTCAACGACTTTCAAGTAAATAACAGTGATGCGAAGTTTTATCGATTAATTTACTCATCAAAATATGCCTGTACAAATAGGCATATATATGAATAGGCCTGTAAGCATAGGCCTACGTCAAGGAAACTATATGTGTTGTGTATGGGATGTGGCCATGGGTGGGTGGGGGGATATTTAATTTGCAGCTTCAACCATTGAATAACAAGAATATCCTACAAGCTCGTTACTGTAATTTTTGTAACTGCTGGTATGACGTTTTAGTTTGTGATTTTGCGTGAACGCCAAAATTTTTAGGGCACCCAGGGGGGCACAACTAAAATCGGGGGGGGGGCCGCCGGGGTACATGCCATACACAACACACATGCCCACCCTCCCCACCCCGCAGCACCGTCACTGTTTTTTAAACACATGCTTAAAAGACATGTATCGACGGTAGTGTTTAATATAAAACAGTCGTGTTTTTATCTTAAAATAGTATCTGGTTTACAATCATAAACATTAACGGTTTCGTGAAAGTCAAATAAAAAAACACGTTGTAATAAAAACACTAGGCTACTGTTTTTTTTATTTGAACACTTTCTTCGTTACATGTTTTAAGCACGTGTTTATAAAGTGAACGCTGTTTTATTTTAAACACAACTCATGTTTGATGCATTACATAAACGCTAAAATCAATTGATCACTTAAAATCAAGCTGCTCTCACATATAGAGATTTATAGACTGAAGAAATACTCTGCGGATGAGAGCATAGGCACCTTGCAGGTGCTAAATTAATAAGCTCAAAACCGGACTGGTTTCAGGAAGCTAAAAAGCAGAAACTATTGCTTTTATGTGACTCCATTCTACTGAATGTTAGACACCCACATTTAGGCCTATTAATGGCAATTGATCATTTAAAATCAAGTTGCTCTCACCCATAGAGACCTTTAGAAAGACTGTTTTGCCCTACTGACGACAGCCAACAAGGGCGAAATAGTCTGTCTAGAGATCTCTATGGGTGAGAGCAACTTGATTTTAAGTGATTAACTGCCATTAATAGGCCTACATGTGGGTGTCTAACATTCAGTAGAATGGATACCCATAAAAGCAATAATTTCTGCTTTTTAGCTTGCTAATGCCAGTCCGGTTTTGGGCTTGTTAATAAACGCTAATATTTTGAACCGATTCTTAGCCAATGCTATTTGTAAATTCCATGTGTTTTTCAGCTAAAAAGGTCTAAAAACGTTTTCTAGATATACCAAAAAATGTTTTTACAGTTTATGACAAGGAAATGAAAAGCAAGCTGGGCATTCGTGTTTGTTATTTGTTTAAAGATGTTTAACTCAGTTTACTTACGTATATGTGATTTTTAAACGTAGAAACATTTTCATTCCATATGGTTGTAAGATCAATTTTAAAATCAACATCAGTTCGTCCTCTCAATGGCAGCGGTATTTCTGTAAACAAATGTGTTTTTACATTCATTCAGTAAAATAAACTCCACTTCAAGAAAGAAAATACTGAAGTGCACTAACTTGGGGTGAAGGTGATACAGTTGCAAAAACTGCTATAGAAATTGCTCATAATTCCAGGAAAGTCCTCTTCTGTGCCGAAATAACTGGTAGACAACTATGAAGCATAGACATTACACATTTTCCTATAATAAGGAAGAATGGGCGAATACCGCACAAAACATTAAAGAGGAGAACGAATGAAAGGAAATCGTTTTACCGGTGAAGGCACCCCTTGCCACCCACAGCACATTTGCTGCAATTTGAACTTTTAAGCTGCCCGAAAATGTGGGTCATAAAGGACGTCTTCCCCAATGAAGAATGGTGATGATACAAGCACTGACAAGCGTAGGGAAACGCCCAGTTCAGACGATCATTTTTCACACACACACACACACACACACACACTGAATATATGTACAACTTAAAATCTCTTGAGCAACACTGACGAATATTTAGTTTATAATTCGTCCCTATACAAGGTGAATAGGCGATGCAGAGTCTGGAGAAGTGTTCTTTCTTCTTAGATCTACTTACAGGAGAACCCGAAAATTTGTACGCGTAAATCATGGCTGGGGAAATACTAATGATGGAGGTTTGAATGACTCCGGACTGGCCAATCAAGGCCATCACCAATCATATTAACTTATCAAGTCCACGTTGTAGAATAACGGTGTAAAAAAGAATGTAGTAGAGAATTGTAAGGTAATATTAAAGTAAAAAATAGGAAAAACGGAATTCGGAAGAGAATTCGGAGGAGAATAGGTTTTACAGGCAGTCAAAATTATCGGTAAAAACTGCACTGCAGTACACAGGTGACATGCTCCCATTTATTAGTTATCCAGATTATTGGAGTGCAATTTTTAATACTGAGGTTGATTGCCTGTAAATCCTATGATTCTGCTCCGAAGTCTATTCTGTTTTTGTGCTTTGGCTTATCCTGTTCGTTACAACTTTCTAGTTTATACCGCTATTCTATGACATGTAGTTCAAAACTTCACCCGGAAATGTAGTTCACCCGGAAATGACCTTGATTGACAATTCCGAGCTTATTCAAACTACACAACATTACCTGTATCTTAGAGGCAAAGTTTATATATGTACATTTTTATGGTTCTCTTTGAAGAAGGTCAGGAATGGCAGGTGACGTCTATTGACTTTTGGATCACCCTGTATAGACAAGCGGTTTTAGACCCCTCCCCCTCACACGACCAATCGGAAACCATACTACCAGAGCAAACTTGGTGGAAATTGCCTTGTCACTGAGGAAAAGCACAGATACTACGGGCTCATTTTCAATGCTCTCGGGTATGGTATCGTGAAATGCCTCTACTTTATTTTACATGTGCGATTGCAGGTCTTCCACTCCCACTTCGAGAAAATTGCACATAAAGTGATTTAGAAGATTGAGCTCGGTGTCTTTCAGACTTCCGTGACCATGTGCTATAGGCTAGTAGACATCACTCTGTGGACGATGTATACAAGATAGTACACATCAGTATGTACAGGAATGGTATACTTACATGGTAGCATGCATTTCATACACAGTTTATGTATTACCAATTCAAATACTGTGCACTGTTAATACACAATGCCTGCAAAGGATAAACTAGTACAGGCCAGAAGTCTTGAGTTTGAACCTGGTCACAACCACCACCGAAATTTTAGGGATGAGATTAGCTTTGTCATGAGTCGTGCTCATTTCGATTGTGGCATGTAAAATGTCTGATTCAGCTGGAACTCTCCAGCTACATTGTGAAGAATAATGGTGGTGAACAACTTTTTCAGAGTGCAGTGTTTCATTCTTCAGTGTTTGGAGTGAGTTTTCACGCAAGAATGTATACGGTCGATGAAAAACGGATTGGAATATCCTATGTACACAGGCAAGTGCACAGACGTCCATGTAACGGATCCGAGCTCTGACTACATATCTTATCACTAATCATCGAATATCATATAACTAATAAACAAATCATTTCGCTCCTCTCAATGATGCTATTTTCCAGACAATGGGTTTATGAATTAAGAAGAAATGACAAGTTAAATGATCGACGAAGGAAACAGTCTACATTAACAGTCTTGTATTCTTAGAAGGCTAGCCTTTATGCAGACTGTTGACTGCATTAACCCGGTTTATAAGTACAAAGTTTCTCAATTCTATACATGAAAATAGAAAAAAAAATGTTACCCTTGTTCTCGTCTTCACGTTAACAGCTGCAGGGTTCATGGCATTAGCCCTCCATAATTGGTCAATATCCAGGCCGTGTTTGACCAGTGAGATACTCCATAATTGTGTATCATTGTATGATTGGTTGGTTGCCTTCTTCATGTCATACATGAGAGCATTCAAAAAGTCAGCCGTAGTGGTGCAAAAAGAGACGGAAGGAAAATGTATGGTTTCATTTCTTGTGATTACGACATCGATGGCTGTTGGCTGACTGAGATAAAGAGATCCTCGATCGTAGAGTTGATAAATGCAGATTCCACCGCATCCCAGTAGAAATATCAGTACCACAAATCGTTTCCAGTATGGCACTTCCGAAGACAGCAGCTTTGCAAGACCCATGCAGTGATTTTGAAGGTTCCCTCGTAAGGTATCGCCTCAATGGTTTCTATGTAGAAAAAAATACGTTATGTGAATAGTGTACAGTAACTCTCACAACACTAGACGACCATTAAACATCCAGAACGTCCAAAACAGTAGCTCGAAATTCGGTATACTTGGCTGTTTTTGATCAATTATGGATGTCCAATGGATGTCAATTGCGGGAGCGGACGTGGCATTTCTTGCATTACGTACGTTTGGTAACCAAAGCTCAGGCTACCAAGAAAGGAGGAGGGGCATGTGGGGCTCTTTACCTCAGGCTAAAGGGGTGCGGGTCTTCACCAAGACTCACAGCCAGATTAAGGGGTTTCAGGTCCTGGGTCCAACAAAGCTGATACCAAAAAGGGGGGGGGTAGCACGACAAGGAACTCAAACCAGTATTAATTAGGGGTTGGGAAGGAAAGATTGTTTTGAAACTTTGTTTTTAAATTTAAACCAATATATAGGCCACTGACAGTGCACGAGTTCTACAAAAATTGTTTGGGGTCCCCCTTCTGTGGACAACATCCTTTACATACTTCCCTATTTGTATTGCCTTGGGGGGGGATTGAGGTTTAATGGCGCGTCGACAGCTTGGTCATTAGCGCCAACCTCAGTCACAGTGCAGTGGTTCGGGTTGCCACTGCACCACACATTACAGAGATATCATTCAAACCCCCAATCTAAATCTCGTCATACATCTGTACCTCCTGCAAAAATTGAAAAACACCAGACAGGAGGACAGACTTATCACCCAATTGACGTGCAATGTCATGCGGAAGACGGAAACGACGATGAACACCATCAAGATGGTGTCAATCAACAAGGAAGTGCCGGACCGTAAGTGGCCGTCGACACCAATAACATTCAGGAGGGTCAACCCCCCGCAAAAGGAAACAGTGAGTAAGTCGGGTGTGACCAATGCGCAAACGGGCCAACACAACCTCATCACGGCGACTGCGGCGACTCGCCGAGTGCCATTCCTCGACGGTGCCCCTAATAGTTAGTAACTTATTACCGTCCTGTCTGTATTGCCTTGGCCGTCCTGAGCGCATACAGTTCTGGACTGGAACTGAACTGGTACAAAACTACGTGCATTCCTTTGAATCCCCACCGGGGGGACCGGTAAAGGCCCAACGAGATCCATGAAAACTCATCCAAGAGGCATTGGGAGGATCTATAGTGTTCAGGAGCCAGCTGGATTGCAAATGTCTGGGTTTGCAAGTCTGACAAACTTCGCAGCTGCATACGAACTATAGAAATTCCAAATTTGCTTCCCACCGTATTGCAGCAATCACATGGAGTATTTTTTGATATAAATGCTTTATATTACCTTCAGCCACATAACGAGTTCTGCAAAAATTTGTTTGGTCCAAACAGTTAGGAAATTTAGCTAAATTTTTTCCTGTATTAAAAACTACAGGAAATTTCCTAAATTTTTAGGAAATTGTTAGGAGAATTCAGTAAAAATTCTAGTAACCTCTGGAAAAATATTTAAGAAATGTTCGTGTTTTTTTTTTGGGGGGGGGGAGGGGACAGATGGACGAATATTCAGACATCGGCGATTATTCAAAGTCGAAGTCGAAGTTTGAAAGTCGAAGTCTGAAGTAGGCATGGCATGTGCTTGTCTGCATAAGAGGATGATCGCCTTCCATCAGGATGAATTGTATTTTTGGCAGAGCTTTTGGCGCTCAGTCTAGCTGCTGAATGGCTCCTTGACCGTCACCTTGACCGTCAAGCCATGTACTTTATCATCTTCTGTGATTGTACAACTGCCCTGAAGTCCTTAGCAGCGAACAACCCTAAGAAGCCCTTGACATAGTGAATCCAATCTCTGCTTCCCACTTGCCTGGCTAGCAGAAGACGCTGGTTTTCATCTGGATCCCAGACAATGTTGGGATAGCTGGTAATGAATGTGCTCATGCAGCCACGAAAGAGACCCTTTCTGGGAATCTCGAAAGGGATCTCGGCCTTGTTCCCTTGGACTCCTTTCCAACTCTTCGTCTGAGATTGCATGCTGATTGAAAAGCCTTGTGGCACAGACAAGATGGCAATAAGTTGCAAGCTGTAAAAGGTACTGTCCAGGTTGGGCACTGATTTTTTCGCCGTAGTCGCCGAGAAAAGGTCGTGTTATCCCGTAATACAGTGCTTCCTTTTCAGGGGAATTTACTCATTAATTCGCTACATTCCATCATGTGCTTGTGGAATGTCAACATCTTGATGTTGTTCTTCGCTGCTTCCATCTTTCACGAGACTTAGCGCATCAATTGTCCGTAGTTTTTAAATTTTTGAAGGAGGTACAAATGTATGATAACATGTAGATTTGGGGGCCCTTTTAAGATATCTGTTTTTATTGTGTGGCACAATAGCAACTCGGACCACTGCTCCGTGATTGAGGGTGCCGCTACTGACCTAGCTGTTGACACGCCATTAAGCCTCAATCCCCTCCCTCTCCTCTACAAACTTTCGCGTTGTCGTCACTCTGTCAAAGTACGCAACTCGTTTAGCAGAGACATTGCATGCATAGTATTTGTAACTCATTGAAGCCGTACTGGTGGAATCTTCACATAACTGTTTGTAACTTCGGAATACTTTTTGCATGTTTTCTATCACTATGAAGATGGTGCTTGATAAAAGCTTCTAAATAATAACGGGACTCAATTTATGTAGCAGAATACAGCAACAACTACGCGGTCTGTGCAGCAACGGGAATTTAAAAAGTATTGTAGGTGATTGAAATATCAATCATATTTGTGCATGGATTATTTTGACGACATTGTATTTCAATACGAGTTATAATTGTACTACATAATCCCAGTTCACGCCATTGTGACTGTGGTTGGCGCTAATGACCAAGCTGGCAATGTGCCAGTAAGCCCCAAAACCCCCTCCCTCCTTCTCCCCTCCCCGGTCAACCTTCAGTGACCCTGCCAAATGCTTTTCTCAAAGTTCCAAGATTTTTGATCTGTTTTACTTAATAACGTGTGAGGAAACATGTATTAGACGAAGAGTTTTATCAATTCTTAGTTATTAATCACAAACATTAATTACTGATAATAGTTTCATTTTAGTCCGGTTTTCCATGTGTTAAGTCATCACTCTTACGCCTTTATATACAGTGACCGCTTAAACTTTTAGTTAAAAACCGACTTTTCAATAACCAGTCAGTCTTTCACAACCTTTTCGTACTTTAACTTAAAATTTAGACCGACTCATTCTAAGTTCTCACTGCACGTACGGGCGTTAGTCAGTGACGCGTTCTAAAGGAAATATGAGTCCTCATTGCGACAATATGGCATGAATTTCATTGCCACTACTATAGGTTACTTTCTCTATCATGAACATTGAAGGCAAGTATTACTTCGCAATGTCACAATGTCATGGTAATGCAACGATATTTAATTTTCGGCCGCGAATTGTGGAGCCTTGTTCACAATAAAAACGCTAAAACTTAAAAAAGAGAGGAGCTGCCGCAATTTGTTGGCTTCAGAGCTCCACCATGGCATTCATGTCAAAGCTCTGAAGCCTGCAAATTGCCGAAAATTGTGGTCGAAATTTAAACTACATTGTATTTACCAAGGCTGTTGCGAGTGCGTCGTCTTTATGGGCTCATCTTTGTCACACATAATTTCTTGGACTTTGACGAATGTCAGTTCAATCCCAGAGTTCAGACTGATTATTATTTTGTCAAATTTTCTTTCCTTTTTTTCAGGGGGTGGGGGATGGGG
>JAHWFP010077219.1:15602-59019 GCA_023313725.1 Lithobius niger
GGGAGGCGTTTCCAGGGTTTTTTTTTATATTAAAAAGATTTCATTCTTAGTATTTTCCGGCTATCGATTTCCAGCAGTTATGATTGGTGAATGGTTTTTGTTCTGTTTTTGTTTTTGGTTTTGGTCTGATTTTGTACTTTTTTTGGATTGGGGGATATTTACTGGGGGGATATTTTCCGGTGGGAAATAGAATGCAAGAAATTGATGGGGGGGGGGGGGTATTTTCCGGGGGCTTATCACCCGGGGGATATTCGCCTCTTCCCCCCCTCCCTCCTTATAGTGTCAAATACTGCAAAGTGGTCCTTATGGACTTGTAATTATTTATCGCGGGGGGGGGGGGGAAATTGAGAGGGTTATGAATTTTTTGGACCCTCTCGAGAGGGGGGGTCATAAATTGTTCAGGTCCCGTCAAGGGGGGGGGGGGTCCAAAACACTGGAAGAAAATGTCATTTTTGGATTTAAAAATAGAACTTTCAGTAGACCCTCCATGATGTGAGTGTTACACGGTTTTAAATATATTAGTACCATTTTTGTAAGTCTAGTTTTTACAAAGAACATTGCAGAACAGCCTTGGCACCTGGTCAGGTGCTGACTATGTTTCGGATGTGGTCATGCAAGAAATCAGTGTGTTCATCATACTTATTGTATGAATCTTTTCAAGAGATGGGTGTTAGGAACATTTCATAAAACATTTTTAATGCAACATGTCTTTTCATTAAAAACGAGACACATTCCCTTACAACTAATGGTAACTGTCGGTGTGGAGAGCTACTTACTTAGTTTGGCTACAGTACTAATCTTGGCTGCAGAAATCATCTGCAGACAGTCTCAATGAGTATACGAAAAGCGCATTTTTTTTTGGGGGGGGGGGGGCACATTATTTTTGGACCTTGTGGAGGGGAACAAGATTTTCTTCAGGGTCTCGAAGGGTGGGGGGGGGGCATCAAAAATTTGGTGGTCACATTTTCATTTGCTCCGGCACCCACCCCCGGCCATAAATAATAACCGATCACGTAAGCGTCAATAATCACTTCTATGTTAAACCTCGAACTTTGAAACCCTATACTTGACACAAAGCAACGAAATTCGGTATTTGGGATCGTCTCGCAACTATTTCACTGCATTGAAAATTGTGATGACAACAACCCAATCGTTTTGCGTCCACAGAACAGCTATTTTTTTTTTATTGGTCTTGTTGTTGTTTTTGTAGTTGGGACTCTTTGCCCTCACCTGGAGATCGAACCAATGAACCGATTTTCAAGTTTCATAGCTTAAAACGTACGTACGAGGGCCTTTTGGACACTATTTTAATGTGACTACAATAGCCTTGTTGTTTTTTTTCTTGGAGAAATGTTGCCCTCCTACAGATCGACCCAAAGTACTGATTTTCAATTTTTATAGCTTAAAATGCAGGTGTTAATAAGACCTAGGGCCTTTTGAAAGCGATTTTAATGTGACTACAATACTCTTGTCGTCGTTGTCGTTATTTTTGTTGAGAATCGTCAAACTTTGAAACCAAATAGTTTCCCCAAAAATTGGCACAGACCAACGAAATTCGGTGTTTTGGGTGTATCGTGACTATTTCACTGCATTAAAAATTTTAATGACAACCATCAAACCATTTCGACTCCACACCACGGCCATTTCTTGTTGTTGATGTTCTTGTTGTTGTTGTTGTGGAAATTTTGCTTTCACCAACGAGCCAATTTTCAACTTTTTTGGCTTAAAAGAAGGTATGAACACAGCCCAGGGCCTCTAGAATGCTATTTTAACGAGATGGGGCAAGGTAGGCTAATGGTTGGCACGACCATTTCATGTGTAAGAGGTCCTAGGTTCGATCCTGACCTCATCCACCCCTGGTATTTTTGGGAAGAGAAGGGCCCTCTGTTGTCTCGTGCTCATGTCGATTGTGGCATGTAAAATATACTAGGAATTTCCGATTGGAATTACCTAGCAAAATTGTCCCTCTTTCCATGTTACTACGATATTTTTGTTGTTGTTCGGTTCCACGTCAAAATGCGGCGGAAATAATGCCGCGCGACAATACACTGCGGTAATAATGTCGTAAGTAAAAATGCCGTTAAGTAAGACACCATACGTGAAAATGACGCGAGCATTAACACCGTACACAATAACGCCGTGCTGCAAATAACGCTGCAATACAACAACGCCGCAAAATTGGTCTGGTCGTGGATTTAAATTACAAACAGGCTTGCAGTTTAAAGATGTGACCTATGCCTCATGATATCTCTTTCTTCAAAATCAAGACCTGACTTGCAATATAGCGAGGGCATTGCATTATAACCAAAATAAAATGAAAAAAAAAATTCAGTCCGTTGACCCTCCCTGATTCCTGTTCGTCTTAAAACCAAATAAATGTTTACCTTGGTAACAACTCGCCAACTAAAACCACAAGTGAATAAAAAGAGAAAGGTAGGGATGCGACCACCACATTACCAAGCACCAAGGAAAAAAAGGGGGCAATCGTGGGGAAGTCGACGATCGGAAGGGAACAGCCAGAAAAACGTCAAACGTTTAACTGTTTAATTGTTTCGTAAAAGTTTTGTGTGCCTTCAATGTTTAATTTAATTTAATTTAATTTAATTTAATTTAATTTAATTTAATTTTGCTATGTTGAGAGGAATGATGGACGGCAGAGGATGATGTACTGCAAACTTCACTCAGCTTTAATGCAGCAATGCCATGAAATATTCCTTGGAGGAATCTACAGTTTTGTGATAACTGCTTCGTCCCCATTACGCCATAACATTTTCAAGACGAAGGAAAAACCCCGTCAACAATACACTATCATGCATAACAATAGCACGCAATGTCAAACGTCCTCAACCTCACTACTAGGCATTTAACCCACTACAGTGACCTTATTAAGAGATCAACGTAATTAACCATACAACAAATTTAATTTAATTTAATTTAATGTTGCTAAATAATGAATTATTAATCACCAAATTGTCTTGGCAACAATGTAAGAAGAATCGTAAGACGCTCAAGAGAAAAATGTCTACATTGCTGAAGAGTTTTTTTTTGACTGCCTCTTTATTGTTTGCGGTTTTAAAGTGGCACTACATCATCGATTAAAATGCGAACGAAAATACCATGGCAACATCTAGCAGTAGTGATATTGTTAACCTTGATAACTTGCTCCTAGTTCCTCAAGGACTCACCAAATTTTCACTCTATTATTAAGGAGGTCTTGGCTTGTTTGTTTCGTTAAAAGAAATTCCGTTGTGCATTCCTTCGTTTGGTGCAAGCAAGAGCTAGATAGTACTACATAGCGCTAGATGTTTCCCGATTCTGCTTGCTTTCAGTCGGTGATAGTGGCACTTTAATGCTCGAGGTGTTTTTCACATGCGTTTGTTTTTCATGTAACGGCGTTGTTACCTGCGGCGTTATTCTCACGTTACATTGTCGCGCGGCGTTTTTCCTGCGGCGTTTTAGTGTGAACCCTCTTATTCTTTTTCTTCGTAATTCGATCCTAATTCGGCCATGCAGCAGAAGCGATTAAGCAAGGTCCATCTCAACGAAGAACAATAATTTATAACACTGTTTCGTTTACGACGAAATAGTCATCTTTAACAATTACTTACTGAGTTTTTAAACTAAAACTTAAAAAAAAATTACGAAATTTTTCATACTAACTTACGTGATCGGTTTCTTCACAGTGTCGCTCAGCCAACTCTCCAAGTATGTGTTATGAAATGTTTTTGCCATGAAGCAGTTTGTGCAGATAATTACACAAAATAAATTACCCAGGACCTGTTTATTATCGTTATTACGTTAATGGTCCTACCCCAAAACCAATTCCATTACACAGTAATTAAGTTTTCGGGACGTTAAACCTGTTAATGATGTGGTGGTATGACTATATCTCTCGTTCCTTAATTGAAGTGTATTTTATAATCAATATAGTGGTTAGGCTAGCTTCTCCATGAAAGACATGGAGATAAAAGGAGAAAAAAAAAATGGATTGTAATATGGTTAAAAGCCAGCACTTATTAGTAAACAATTTATTATATTGTTGGTGGGTACATTTAAAAGGCAATTTAAATAATTTACTGTTGCCTATGACATTAAATTATCTTGCATGCAGTATTTCATACAATTAAACAAAGTAACGGAAATTTCGTAGGTATATTAATTTTTTCCCAAGGTGGCGTTTATTTTATCAAAATTTCATACCAACGACAGTATTATTTAAGGAACTCTTTCACACCAATAGCAATATGTACAAAATAAGCTGAAGATGTGCCTTTTGCTAGAAAGCGTCAGTGAGTGTCTTTTGACTCTGTTTTAAAACCAGAGGTCGTAGTGCTATGGTATGACACCATACACGAAAAAGTAGCGTTCTTCTGACAACCACACATTTTCTTGTTTCACTGAATTTAGGGATTTTTTTAATGCGGCTTAATTTCTTCTAAACCTTTGGCGTTTTTCAATATGTTAATAGTTTTTATTAAAGTAATACAGCTGAAAAGTGAGGATTGCGGTCAATTTATGTTTTTTATTATGTGTTGTTTTTTACTTTTCTCCATAAATGCAATTTCTAACTCCGATAAGCTATAAATGGAGCTTTATAAAAAAAAAGGAAAAAAAGTAGGCCCTACGTGCAGCATGGTAATACCAGTATGATAGCGAGCTTAGGTTTGGTTTACAGAATTGATTCGCCCTCCAAATTTATTGTCAAACCTCATTAGTAGTGCTGGAGCATATAAATGCATTATCATCCACGCGGTTCATATTCCATCCCTTGTCACAGTGTCGTCTGGGCGAGAGTTTCGTTTCCCGACTCCATGCCAGTTGATTCAACAGCGTCAGAGGCAAAGCAGTGCTGAAAGGCGTCACCTTTCCAACACGCGCGTGAACTGACACCGAACCGTCAGGAATGATAAACGTTGGAGGGGTGTTAACCAGAAATTTACCGACATAATTTTCCATCTAGCCAAAAAATTGTCATTTTTCGCCTGATTTGCCGACTGACCAAAATTACGTAATTTTACCCACTGATTTGCCAACTGGCCGAACATTGGGGGGGGGGGGGCGGGATTTCCTAGACTGACACTGAGTCAGCAGGCTAGACACGCGATGTCTACCCCAGTCGACCTTGGCTTGAAATCCGTCTCCTCTCGTGCTTCAAGACTGTTCAACAATGTTGCACATGGGATTACTTGCATGCATACTCCAATTGTAGCCCGACTGATATCAAGGACCGCTGCGGTCCTTATGTAAGCCTCAGCATGAACTTCCATGTTAAACGTCAAACTTTGAACTTCTATAGCCTCGCCCAGAATTGACATAGACCAACGAAATTCGGTATTTCGGGTCGTGTCGTAACTCTTTCACTGCCTTACAAATTTTAATGACAACAATCAAACCGTTCGACGTCCACAGCATGACCATTTCTTGTTGTTGTTGTTCTTCTTCTTGTTGTTCTTGTTGTTCTTGTTGTTCTTGTTGTTCTTGTTGTTGTTGGGACTCTTTGCCCTCACCTGGAGACCAAACCACTGAACTGATTTTCAAGTTCTATAGCTTAAAATGTAGGTATGGACAAGGCCTAGAGCCTTTCGCGTGCTATTTTAACGTAACTACAATATTCTTGACACGGAAAGCCAAATGGGCTAAAACGTTTGCTCCCACCTAGAGATCGAACCAATGAACCGATTTTCAATTTGTGTAGCTTAAAATGTAGGTATTAACACCGACCAGGGCCTTTTGAACCCAATTTTGATGTGACTGCAGTATTCTCGTCGGCAGAGCAATTATTATTGCAGAGCACCGGGTAGAAATCATTAATGTTGCTGTTGGGACTCTTTGTCCTCACCTGGAGATCGAACCACAGAACCGATTTTCAAGTTCTATAGCTTAAAACGTAGGTATGGACAAGGCCTAGGGCCTTTCACATGCTATTTTAATGTAACTACATTATTCTTGACACGGAAAGCGAAATGGGTTAGAACTTTTGCTCTCACCTAGAGATCGAACCAATGAACCAATTTTCAATTTGTACAGCTCAAAATGTAGGTATTAACACCGATCAGGGCCTTTTGAACGATTTTGATGTTACTGCAGTATTCGCATCGGCAGAGCAATTATTATTGTAGAGCACTGGGCAGAAATCATTAAGTGAAGTAACACATTTTTGCAGAAATTTTGCAGAAAACATAAATTTGGTACACAAGTTTTTCTTAACAGTAAAAATCGAACCAGCCATGGACCCCAATGAAATACTCAAAGTGCCATCAGTGGGGGGGGCCCCCCCCCCCCCGCCTCCGGCCCCAGAACCTCCTCGTATTGCCTCCCAGGGATTTGGGCAACAAATTCTTATAGATCAAGCTAAAAACATGAAATTGGATGCAAAATTCACTGTTAGCAGTATAAAACGAATCAGCCATGGAAAAGACTCTCTTATAACAGTTATTTTAAGGTGATTACAGTGTTCTTTTCTGTGTGATTCTTGTTAAAACAAGAAAAAAATAACGGATATTAGTATTAAAAAACGCTTAAGCGTATAAAATACGGATGTAAGCCTTAAAAAACTTATAGCCCTAAAGGAACAGATATTAGAAAAAGACATGTAAGCCATCAGCGTCGCACTAATACGTGTAAAAGAAGCTCCAGCTTGTTTTTTGGTCGCTGGAGATTCTTTTACACGTATTAGTACAACGCTGATGGCTTACATGACTTTTTCGAATATCTGTTCCTTTAGGGCTTTAAGTTTTTTAAGGCTTACATCCGTATTTTATACGCTTAAGCGTTTTTTAATACTAATCGTTTACACATATAGCCACTCACACGAAACACACTTAAAATATAAAACAACAAACACAGACAAATATCAAAATAAAAACCTATACATAAATTAAGTGCATACAGACATACACAAACATTAAACATTTCAAACACAAGGTGCGTTCACTTTCTGCGTTCACTTTCTGACACAACCACTGAGTATACATACAGTCCTTGTTCCCTGGAATTTATTGAGATCACAGCTTAGTAGCTTCTTCTTAAAGATTGAGATTGACCCAGGAGAGACCATCTCCTCGGGGAGTGAGCTCCAAATTGGAACTACTCGCACGGCAAAGAACGATTTCATACAGTCCAGGTGTGTGAGCTCGACACGCAGCTTCAGGGAATGGCCTCTGGTGGATGAAGATGTAGCCAGCTCGAAAAAATATAGATCGATTGGCATCGATCGACATGATATTAGGTGAGATGGGATGAATCGTAACAGGAGCTGAATCGTGTAAATTTTGAATGAAATTTTCGGGGAATTAACGGAACGGTATGCAAAAATGATGCAAAACGACATGGCCAGTTTTATTGTAATGTTTTTGAGTGGACCTTCCTTTATAACTTCGTTCCGATTTAGAAGTTATTGTTGCATACTTGGGCACTTGGTAATGCATTGGTTAGCAAGAATTATTTTAAACAGCTTAAAATGTGCCCGTTTATTGTTAAAGAACATACTTAAACAATTAAAGAGCACAAACAATTATAAGCCTTTTCACTAGCAGCTGCTTCAGCGGAATGAAGTGTACGTTTAGTTTAAAGGTTGATATTGTCATTATTCTCAATGTTAGCTTTCCTGCGTGAAATGGTTTTGTAACACTCAGTCAAACATAGATAAAAGTTCAAAATTCGACTTTTTTTCTGGGAGAGACCAACCGTACAACGTGCACGAGTCCTGCTGTATCTTGTAACCTTGCAGGTCAACCACAAAAACGAGGGAAGGTGAACACCGATACTGTATAATGATGACACATTATACAGTATTTGGCATAAGGTCACTGTGAATTTGTAGCATACCGTATGTAGTGCAGGGTCCACCTGGTCATGGGTATCGCTCACATTTTATGCCTATGTCGTACAGATTCACATTCGATGTGCTTGATGTTACTGAACATTTCCGTCCTCTGAATTGAACATCCAGCAAGTGACTCATCCAGCAATTGAACATCCAGCAATTGAACATCCAGCAAGTGACTCCTCCGTTCGTGGTTGGTTCCTCACCACCAAGCCCTTGAGTAGATTCTTTATTGCTCGATTCTTTACAGACATTCTTTACGAAGCATTGACCAAACTTAGGCTTAAACTATTAAGGTATTAAGGAATTTACTGCTTTTCATTATCATTTTACAAATATTATAGCCTCAACATGAGGTAGAAAAAACAGTGCAGGGCTGGAGGGAGGGGGAGCTTAAATCAGTCTGCAGGCTCATAAACACTTTTTAAATATTCCTCGTACATACACGGAAATATGTATGTAGAATGCAAGACCTATGATAGTGACTTACGTGTGCAGCGGTGATGGGAATTCTTTCTTCGGTGTAATCATGCAAGTCAATCCGTATATCTCTGTCATTCTGTACACTTCTCCATAGCGGATCGGACAAATCCTCATGCACCATAAGCTGTATACAAAGTTTTGCATATTACTTCTACTGAGCACGCATATTTTTTCAACAATTTTTCAAGGTGACAGGAAGGAAATTTAGATAACTAGGAATGTATAAAGCTTTCATTTAGGAATGAAGTGTACTGAACTGTTGTTTGACCCTGTTTAAGCATATGACGGGCTTCAGCTTTCACTTTAGCCAATTTTTGAACAATAAAATAAACCTATTGCATGTGGAATGTTAAAAATACCTGCATTACTTCTAATGGCTATCATTACACGTAATGCAAGTATTTTTGCATTCCATATGCAGTATGTCCATTCCATATGCAATTGGTCATTTAGCCAGTGTCCACTTATTGAAAATCAGAAGTCTGCTTCAGCTTCAAGTCAATACAGAATCAGATTAGCAATGCGTTTGCTGACTGTGTATCATCATTCTGTATCGATTTGAAGCTGGAGCCGAGTTTCTATTTTCAATAACTAGGCACAGGTTAAATGGACGAGCAAATCACGTGATAAGGTTAAAAGGGAAAAGGGGAAGAGGTCATAGTTAAATAGTAATGAATTCATTGTAGGAATCTTGTGCAGGGCACGATCACTAAAATAGGTTGGTAACTTCTACAAACCTTCCTCGTAGCCGACAAAGTATAATGACCGTAGAAGGTCAGCAGCGAACTGCTAAAAAATGCCTAAATATAAGCATGAAAAAGTGACACTTCCCAACGGTTGTTGAAAAATTGTACGGAACAGTGGTTAAGTTACCGCAAAGCTATGGGTGAAACGCCGTAAACTGTGAGTAAGCTACCATTAAATTGTCAGTCAATTATCATTTTAAAAATCTTAAATTTATTCTTAACAACTGAAAGTTGGTGCCAATACCTGTTAAAATAAATTAGCGATGACTTGTCATGGGATATTTTCTATTTCCATCTAGTATTTATATCCAGGCCTCATTCGAGAATTAAGCAATAATAATAATGGTTACGTCTTTTGTTTTTATGTCGATAACATTTGTTGAGAACATGTGATCTGAACTCGGACTAGTAACAAGTACGGTTTCAATTAAGCGGTAATGGTTTGTTACATATTAACGGGTTGGTGGGTGCATGGGGGTTACCCCAGCATTGAAAAAGTCGCCCGCAGCCAGGAAAAAAGGGGTTGAGGTCTGTGGATCATTGGACGTTTACCGTAAATTGTGCTGATTAATACGCCGGGCAGGAAAAAAGAGAAAAAAAAGTTCATTTGTCATTCATTCCGTTTTAATTGTGAAAGTCAGTGAAGGTTAGAGGAAGAAATTAACAATGATTCATTACCATCCACATTTTGATGCACGTCCGACGCTAAAAGGGAATAGTCAAGTCTCTAATTCGTTCGATAACAATTATTTGTTCCAGCTCAAGGAAAAGTTAATTCATTTCATAATAACTCGTAATAATACGTTTCATAACTAGAACATTAAGGTTCGGTACACTTAAAAGTTGGACAGATGATGTCTATCACTTAACCAACCAAAAGTCCAGGCATATCCAGAGGAAGAATTCCATAAAGAGAAAATATTACGTAGAATAAGGGGAACATGGCGTCAGACGATTCTCAAAATAGTGCAGGACGGAAAAATTACAGCTGATTTGATTGGCCACGACCACTCTGGTCGGTTACAGAAATCAAAAGGGTAAGAAAAAGAACATGAGGGAAAAAAAAACAGTTAGGCAAGTACATTATTTTTAACAGAGTGTGACTGAAAAAGGAAAAAAAACAATGTGTCTAACAGAGTGTAATAGGTAAAGTACTGAAACAACCATCAACCAAGGCCATCACCCCCAGGCCAAACGTTTTAGCAAAAAACGTACTTAGGTACGTCGCAACTTAGGTACATGGCTTCAGTCCCAGTTTAATACGGGGCTGAGACGCACAAAAACACGACCGCGTAACCAACGAGAACAAAAAGACAAAGATATCGTAAAACGTGAAACCACTAAATTGTAAAGTCAAAACATGGCAATGAAAAACTTAAGGAACATCACACACGACACGGCGTGCATTGAATTACATATTGCGTATATGGAAAACGTTAATGGAAAACGTTTGAGTAAATTTTCAAATACATATTCATTTTTAGAATTTGATTATTTTGGAATGTCAATCTATTTTCTGGCCACATTGCTAACGAAACTTCCATAAAAAAGAAAAAATGTGCTATTCTCACAAATGCCAATTAATGAAAATGAATTTGACTCAGTTTGCCTTCGTCATATCGTAATATGAAACCCACAACGTCTGCTAGTGATACGTCGTTATTTCAAAAAAATGTCGTGATTCAGTCTTCTTATTATTTCTGAATAACCTTACACGAATTTCAACCAATGCAAACGCAGTCAGAAAAAAGATTTAAAAAAATCTATTTCTAAAACGTTTTGAGGAAATCACATAAGATTAAAATTACGAGGGGTTAAATTAAGTTTGGGGAAACTAAACGTTGCACTTAATGTTCCGATTCAAAGTACAGTCACTGAAAATGATTCGCTAAATTATCGATCCACGAAATTGTTCACTGAAAACGTACGAGCAAAACACCTTTTGTTGTTTTTCTTTTTTTTTTTTTTACTTAAATCGGGTTGTCTGCCCTACTTTGATGGTGAGAGGGAAAAATTAGCTGGAGAAATCCAAGTGAGAAATACCAGGATCTTTAAACACATACATAAATCTACAACAACTATAATCAAAGCCGGTCAAAAATATTATCTACAATACAGTGTACGTAAACATCCAGTTCGTTAACGCAAATTGGGTCTTTATTAACAAACTTAAACACCCGTTTGTTGCAACAACTGGATTAAATCAGCATTTCAAATCGAAACTGCCAACCAAAATAACGAGTGCAATTAGGATGCACAGCCGATACAGCAATTAAATTAATAATAACAAAAGAAGAAAATTTCTTAACCAAATGCAAAATACCGTTTTTCACTCGTTCTTTAATAATTTAAATTGCGGTTCGTGGGTGATGTGCCCAGCCAGCCGTGGGTTTTTAAAGTGTTTTTAATCATGTATTGTGATCAAGAAAAAAATTTTTATTGCATTTGTCGAAAATTAAATCGTGTGCCATTCGATGCCATTGTGGTTTTTCGTCGCCGTCAGGAGTGAAATATTTTCTAAATCTTAAATTATTAGTTTTTACCACTAGTTTCGTTCAATACGTTAAATATGGTTTCGAGTTACCAGATTTAAAATTCTAACCAGGAGCAGTGGCGTTTCCGCGTAACTGCTGGATACATTACTCCGTCTTGCTGCTTAGCAGCATAACAATATTCATTCATTAACTAATGGGTGGAACAATTTCCTATCACTAATCGACTTAAAATTCACTGACAAACATCCTGAGCAACGGCCACAAAAAACTTCTGCCACAAGACGTATTTCCAGAATTTACCAATCGCCAATCATCGTGTTTTATTAATTTGTATTACAACTACTGTGAAAAGCAACATCAAGCGCAATTACAATATTTCAAGAATAATTAACTTCGACTGCTTAGAAAACCTTAAATTCCAGTATGCAATATTTAAACGAAGCTACGGTACTTAGAATCGAAATAATTTACTTCTAGCAAATATTGCACCGTTATAAATATTATACTGGTAAATCAGTGCTTTTCTAAAAATCTGGAAATATTATACGTTCATATTTAGAAGTCAGCAGTTCAATTCGATAATAATTAGCGTGACCTAGCGTCGCAGCCGATCTGTTCATTAAATGACTAATACCAACAGAAGAAAACTTTTTAACCACAAAACACAGTTTTTCACTCATTTCTAATTAAAAACATCAGAAAGAAACAAATCACCTTTCTAGTATTTAATAATATTTCGCACACGCAAATGGTAATTATATTCGATATTTGTTGCCTCGGAAACGATTTTCTTAATAAACGTTCCCGACGCAACAAATGCTAAATGAAATTAAGATTCCTGTGTGCAAAATATTATTAGATACCAAATTCTTGGTTCGCGAATAATACAGTGAACTATTAGGTGAAATCCAGGTCTATTTTCTGAAGTTATTCATTCAAATCGCTATGTAAATAAATAGCAACGACACTTGCAAAAGCAGTTGTGAAAAACAATGTTGTAGCACCAACTGAGGCTTAAAAATTACAAATTAATCCAAAACATTTGGAAACTGGTGAGTCTTAATGGCGTCCCGTTCTGTACGTTCAAACACACTGAGAAGGTTTGCAACTAAGTTTAGGTAGTACTTAATTTGCCATCAACATTAATAGTTTACCAGTTAACCAGTTAGAAAGAAAAGCATTCAATCTTGATTTTCAAAAACTGAAGCTGCACAAATTAATGAACGTTCACTGTTTGTTGGAAACACTAATTTTCATGCTTTTAAGTTAAATCTTCTATTCTTGAAGACTGATTGTTAAAAAAAACCCTACTACACGCTCAAACCAATTTTATGAATGACTGTTAACAAATATTCATTTAAATATTGTGAATAAAAGATGGCAGTTGAAATTGCAGTAAAAAAAAATTGCAGATGCAGTTCACAGAAATGCTGTTAGAATTACACAATTAAAGAATCCTTCAGATATGAGTGGAATAATTCTTCACTGCATAGTCTGTCAACAGAATGATAAACTTCATTAACTAAGGCAGGAACTCATGGTTTAGCTTCTGGTCTCAAAAAGACGTTTCGATCCGTGCTTTGGTAAAAGAACTAGGTAACAACTACTTCTCTCTCTCTCTAGTGGATAATTGATGAACTAAATTGGACGAAGTGACAAAGCACTCGTTAGGCTTAAGTTAGGTTCGAATTCAAGGCATAAGCAAGGCTCAGTCCTAAAGTCGAAGTCAGGCACAGTTGTTAAGGGCTAAATTAGGCACAGCTATTAAGGTCTAAATTTCGGCCTATACTACAACTGATAAGCACACGTTAGGGATTATGCCTATTTCTCACACTTGCTTCAGGTCCAAAGTATGGTTTTTTAAGTCAGTAGACTTGAAGTAATCCTTGATGTTGAGTAGGCCTTCACACTGAATAGTCTTAAAGTAGGTCCCTCACGAATTAAGACAATATTCGCTTTTGGTAACTGATGGTTTGGTCCCAAGTAGTCCTAGGTGGTTTAGACTTGAACTAGGGTCGTGATAAATCTGACTGGTAGTTTGGCTCAAAACAGTCCAAAATTCCAAATGATGGTCTATGTTGACGGGTTAAACCTGAAGTTATGCTTTGATCAGTTCTATTGAAGTTAGGCCAATGTTGATGAAGATTCAGTCAACGCACCACTTATGCTAGGCAACTTGGGCCCAATAAATGATGGTAAGCCTCTCAGGGGCTGAATAGAGGTTTGTTCATGATTGCCACGTTGCCAATTCAGTTGCTCTTGGATAGGCTTAAGCGGCTCAGCATTTGTAGTGAGTGGAGAGGAGATGTTGCTGGACTGGCTCCCAAGGCTGTTCTACATACCTAGGGGATGAGCTAACAGCTAAAACAGCTAACAGCTAAAATCTTGTCATACATCTGTACCTCCTGCAAAAATTGAAAAACACCGGACAGGAGGACAGACTTATCGCCCAATTGACGCACAATGTCATGCGGAAGATGGAAACGACGACGAAAACCATCAAGATGGCAACAATCAACAAGGAAGTGCCGGACCGTAAGTAGCCGCCGACACCAATAACATTCAGGAGGGTCAACCCCCCGCAAAAGGAAACAGTGAGTAAGTCGAGTGTGACCAATGCGCAAACGGGCCAACACCACCTCCTCACGGCGACTGCGGCGACACGCCGAGTGCCATTCCTCAACAGTGCCTTTAATAGCTCGTAATTTATTGCCGTCCTGTCCATCCCACGAGGCTTGCCAAAAAGCGTGTAACCTCAGACGCAGAGTTGGAAAAGCGTCCGAGGGAACAAGGCTGAGATCCCTTCCGAGAGGGCCAGAAAGGGACCCTTTTGCTGCAGAATCCGCTTGCTCATTTCCACCTATCCCAACATGGCCTGAAATTCAGCAGAAAAGCATGGTTTTCCGCTGGCCAGGCAAGCGGAAAAGCAAAGCTTGGACACGTTGTGTCAAGGGGTTCCGAGGATTGTAAGCCGCCAAGGACTCCAGGGCACTCATGGAATCGCTAAAGATAATGAAATGCGTGCCCTGAAGGCCAAGGATCCATTCCACCGCCAAACCGAGAGCCAAAAGCTCTGCAGAAAACACAGAATAGCCTGATGGAAGGCGATGGGCAACCGTCACTCCCTTACAAACACAAGCACAAGCCACGCCAGCGTCTGACTTCGACCCATCAGTAAACAGCCGCTGATAACCGTCGTACTGAGAACACAGCCGCCGGAACTCCTGTAAGTACCTTGCTGGTAGAGTGGAACCCTTCGGGAGGGACGCCGGAGCGAAAATGAAAATGCCACTTGGGACAAGCCAAGGGGCTACTGGCATCCCCCCAAGCCTCAAGACGCTGGGCATTTCAAAGGCTATCTCCTGACAGGACTGCTGGAGCCTATCGCGGAAATCACCCTTACCCACCCTGCGTCTACCGACTCGCAAGTCTGGCCCAAAAACCATGGACCAAGCAGGACTGGATTCCACAGCACGTAAACGCACAGCATACTGAATGGCCAGCTACCGCCGACGAATGGCCAAAGGTGGCTCCGAGGCCTCAGCATAGAGGCTGACCACTGGAGAAGTTCGAAATGCCACAGTCGCCACATGCAGGCCACACAGTGTCCAATATCTGGAGAGTCGAGTCACTAGCCGAACCATACACCATGCACGCATAATCAAGTTCGATCGGCACCCCATGAAGTGCCCGACAGAACCCGCAAGATGTTAAGTGCCCACAAAGACTTGTCTTTAAGTTGGTGCAAGTGTGGAAGCCAAGATAACCTGGAATCGAACACCAGACCCAGGAAACGTGCCTGTGGGACAACAGGAATCTGCGCCTGCCCCAAGTACAGGCGAGGTTCTGGGTGCAGTGTTCGTTGGCGGCAAAAGTGAATGCACACAGTCTTGTCCGGAGAAAACCGGAAACCATTACTGACCGCCCAGGTCTGGACTTTGTTAATCGCCAGCTGTAGCTGCCGCTCGCTGGTCTGCATGCGAGCTGCCCGAAAGCGCAGGCCGAAGTCATCGAAAAACAATGACTGGGGAACAGCAGCTTGCTGAGCAATGGGGTTGATCCTAATAGCAAACAAGATGACACTAAGAACACCTCCTTGAGGCACACCATTCTCCAAGACAAACGGGCGGGAAAGAGTCGCCCCGACACGAACACGAAAAGAACGGCCTGAGAGGTAAGCGGAAACCAACAGTGGCATCTGTCCCCTCAAGCCACAGTTATAGAGATTACGGAGAATCCCATAACGCCAGGTCGTATCATAAGCCTTCTCCAAGTCAAAGAAAACCTGAACCAGATGTTGACGCAGGCGAAAAGCCTCCCTCACATCCTATTCAAGGGCAACCAGATGATCGATGGTTGACCGAAAACGTCGAAAGCCACACTGGGACGCAGATAAGAATCCGCGTGATTCCAGCACCCAGACCAACCTCTCACTGACCATCCGTTCCATAAGTTTACAGACACAGCTAGCCAGAGCGATTGGGCGATAACTGGAAGGAGCAGTAGGGTCTTTGCCCGGTTTCACAATCGGGATGACCACTGCTGTCCTCCACGCTGCCGGAACAGAGCCTTCTGCCCACACACGGTTGAACATCTCCAGCAAGAACTGCTGGGAGGCAAGAGGCAGATGTTTCAACAGCTGTCAGACTTGGGGTTCGAGAAACGTTGCACAGCAGTACCATTGTTTAACTTGTTGCAAGATACGAGATGATAATTATACGTTATGTTGGAATGGCTTCATAGGGTAACATTTGGACAGTGGCTTCAAAGTGCATGGTTTAGTGGTGAAAAAAGTGACTTTTCTCTACTTTGTGTATACTTTGTGACTTTTTTTATGAGGGGTATTCAAAAGAGGTGAAGGACCTGATTTTGATTAAACGGCCTTTAAACAAATTCCAGTTTCTCGGATCAGTTCAAAATCAATGTAGGTTTGACCAAGCAAAGCTAGACAACTGATGCATGCATTATTCTAAGAAGTTTACAACACCGGGTAACATATTAGCATGGTATTAATTTTTCACTTACTTTGTATTTATGTAAATAGGTATTGTTTGTACAATATCTTACACTGAATGTGCCGATATTACCGTACATCAAAGACACTGAATTTGGTGTTGAAAGCCGTCAACAAACGCTCCACATAGCGAAGTTTGTTGAAATGGCTGTTTATGACTGAAACTGATGTACTGAGTACTTGTTATTGCGATTAGGCATTTAACAGTTATAGTAAGTTCAACTGATATATCTTGAACTGTAAACAACTAACACTAAAACATTGAATATTGTTTCGAAAATGTAAACTCACCTGTTAATGACCATCGAGTTTGCTTCAATATGGAGACCCAGTAATGGCCCTGCTAGCTTTTGTTAAATTAAAATCAATACCTATTTGACAGGGAACAGCTTTATAGTCTGCCATTAAAATTAATGGTTGCAGGCATGTCAGGGTTTGACAGCTCGTTATTTGTTTAGTTCTCAGTACATGTAGATTGATAAAAAATTTACTTATGATCACAAGGTGACTTGGAACCTCGGCAGTAATAATTTGAAATACAATGAAGTCTTTTGACATTCTATACCAATTTGTTAACACAGCAGTAGGTAAAATCTTTGATACCAACAAGATAATTCTGCTGAATTAGAGTGGTAGAGCTGCATTTTATATGTTCTGTGGAGCAGCGTGTGGTGTTATAAATTCACAGCATTGTTCATTCTGACAACTACGGCAATCGACAGAATATCCAACTTGGTGTTACCGTCTGAAATTAGTTTAACTGCAATGGCAGGAAACCTTTTAGATTTTACGACTAACTAATAAATGTTCACATGTTCCCAGCTAATTTATCAGCGTATTAAGATACGGTTACGGTACCGCCACAAGATACGGTTAACGAATACCGCCACATTTGGGTGATAATCACATAAAACAACATGTAACTTCGGGAGTAGCAGGCCTTGCCACAATTCAAAAGGAATTGTAATTGGTTGCTGCACATAAGCATATTAAATATCCTACATATAGAAAGTACCAGCAGTTTCCAGACCTCCTTAATTAGAACCTTTTCTCCTTTAACCCTTGCCAACCCAAATATTTTGCAGACTTATTTAGGATTATCTGATTTTCATGCATTCAATCATATTCCTTTAAGCTGCAATGGCAGGCAGGCGAGCACAGTACCAGCAAAATCAATACCACTAAATATGAAAAACAACAGCTAAAAGTCATTATCAGATTCAGTTTTCTCCCTAATTTAAGGAAATCCAGTGTATTGGCATTTAGGCCAGTCATTTTAGGTTAAAACATGGGATTAATTAAAAGAAAGCTGAAACTTGGCACATAAGCAGCTACCAATGGGGTATGAAACATACTAAACGTCCCCTGGGCTAAGACGCTAGCTTCCTCCGGTACATTGGAAAAAGGGCGTAAGTAACATGTCATCCATAGATGTAGTAGGATGGCTACAGAGTTGAATTGTTTACTTACTGTGAAAAGCTTGAAATTTTGTATGGATGCAGATGAAGGGTAACCGGAAAAAAATAGCTATGATAGCAAGTTCGAAACCCCCCAAAAATGGTGATTTACCCCACCCCCTCCCCCCAAAAATCTATTTTTTAGACTGTACGTTACTCCTTAACATCAACATAATCAAAAGCATAGTGTGGTCCAAAAACATTTCGTCGGCACACAATTCTGAACAGGAAAGGTGATATACGTCTTTTACGTAACCCTTCAACCCCAAAATCATATGTAAAGTATATCACCGTTAATTCACGTGACTGCTCTGTTTTTCACTTGGTTATTATAGTGACTTATGAATTCAAATTGCTCTTGCTAGCCCTCTGCAGCCTGAAATGGACATGCTTAGGATTTTCTAAAAGGTGGGTATTGATTTTTTCCATCAATCCTAACCGAAATTGTTTAACGTAAATAGGAAACGCCCTACGCCTATTTAAAGTTGAAGCGGTAATGCTGTAGCGGTGAAAGAGTATGCTGATTTAGAATTCAAAGAGCTCTTGCGAGCCCTCTAAATCCCCAAAATTGATCTGCTTAGGATTTTCTGAAAGGTAGGGATCTATTCTTTCCATCAATCCTAATCGAAATTGTTTAGCTTAGATACAAATACAAATATGAGCATTTACAATGACACTTTGAAATTCAACCTTGCCGCCACACCAAGTAAGCTACACCTTTAAACGGGCGTAGGACGGTCCCTACCAAAGCCAGCCAAATAATTTCTGTTAGGATTGATGGAAAGAATAGATCCCACCTTTCAGAAAATTCTAAGCGTGTCCATTTCGGACTATTAAATGGCTCGCAAGAGCACTTTGAATTCGAAAATCGCCATAAACGCTTTCGCCGTTGCGCCATTACCTCTTCACCTTTAAATATGCGTAGGTCGGTCCCTATCAAACTAAAAAAATTTCGGCTAGGATTGATGGAAAGAATAAATCCCCACCTTTCATAAAATCCTAAGCAGTTTTGTTTCGGAGTATTAGAGGGTTCAAAAGAGCAATTTGAACACGAAAATTGCTATTACAACCAAGTGACAAAAGGAGCATTTGCGCAAATTAAGGGCAGTATACTTTGAATAAGACTTTGTATTTCAAGAGTTGCTTTTACGTAAAAATTTTTTTTATCACCTCTCCTTTTCAGAATTGTGTGCTGAACGTTTTTGCTTCACATTATGCGTTTGATTTTTTGACGGTTAAGGAGTTACAGCCAAAAAACCTTTTAGGGTGACGGGGGAATCACTCCTCTCTCCCTCAAGGGGGGGGGGGTGAGTTTGAACTAGCTATCATAGCTATTTTTTCCCAGCTACCCTTTTATGTGCATCCATAGCAAATTTCATGCTTTTCACAGTAAGTGAACAATTCAACTCTCTAGCCACCCTACTACATCTATGGATGACATGTTACTTACGTCCTTTTTCTACTGTACCGGAGTAAGCAACTGTCTTAGCCCAGGGAACTTTTCGTATGTTTCATACCCCACTGGTGGCTACTTATGTGCCAACTTTCAGGTTTCTTTGAATTAATCCCATGTTTTAGCTAAACTTAACTAAATTAATTGGGCTATATCTGACTTCACCGCTCATCGACACAAAGCGAAGAAATTGTACAAGCTTAGCTATGCTCTACCAGAGTAAGAGGAAAATAAAAAAATATATATATAACTCGAGCTACTTAATGCTATTTTTTTATTATTCCTTCTAAAAAATTCAAGGTCGAATCAGAGTTTTATTTAGGATTATAACCATAGGTTGGAATCAAAAGGTCGGTTGGAATGATTTATTAAAACGTTCAAATCGCTCAACTATTGCTGCAGATTTTTGATTAGTACAGATCTGACATCGATACCATTATCAACAGGCACACCCTTAAGAAAAACAAACGAGGCAGTCATTTCCATGCGAGCAACCAAAGTAGTCAAGGTATGGTAATTGGAAATGTTCATCGTAAAATGTTATCTTAAGTTCTTTATGGTGGAAAGGCACTCTCGTCTCATAAATACACATAACATAACTTTTACTCTTCTCTTATTTTACACATAAATAAGTGTATGTACGCCGAGATAATTCTCCAGCATAATCAAGATAAGAATGACAAGCAAATTCATATCGACAGATCAACGCACCTTTACCCAACATGTTACACACATCAAACAAAATTCCACAATATCGTATGACATCAGACCCTCATCATATTATTAAAACCATGAGTAGAGTTCGGCATGCTTTTCCATGCCATTTTTAAATGGATAATGCTGGGATGTCCATAGCAAGAATCATCCCATTAATAATTTTTTTTGGGATTTTTATGTACGTGTGGACACTGGCTCTTTCCCCCCTCTAAAATAATTATAAAATGCCCTTGCAATAATTTTATTGATGTCTTAAACTTTGATACAGAAACCAAGCTTGGGTTGTTAACATAAATTGATCTTTGCTTTACAGAATGTAGATCAAATAAACTCGTGCATTAAGTGTTGGAAATCCATTCACATCTGCATGTATTAAACTGTATTTCTTTATTATTATGTTAATGTTTGCCATTTGTTCTGTTTCCAGCATCTCCAATTCAGGAATCAGAAAATGTTACTGGCAGTGAATAAGGGTGAGCGATTGACTTTCAGTAATGTGCTTATAAGCGAGTAAATTTTAGATGAGAAAATTTAACACAGGTTCAAAATGTCAACAGAAACTTCTAACATTCTTTTGCAGCTACTTTCAGAGATTACAACTTTCTTGAGTGCTCAGTTTAGCAATCTTAGCTTTACAGAATGGAAAACCAAATGCAGTCGGGATTTAAGTGGTAGAAAAAAGTTTATACATCTGCATTTATTTGACTGTATTTCTTTAATATTATATCTGTGTTTGGCATTTGCTGTGTTTCCAACATCTCCAGTACAAGAATCAGAAAACGTTACTGGCAGCCAGATAAGGTGAGCGGTTGACTTTCGGTGATGCGTTTATAATGGAGTGAATTTTCATGAGAAAATTTAACAAAGGTTCAAAATGTTAACACTAACTACGAATTCTACTTGCTAAGTTTACAATATTCTTGAGTGCGCAGAGTGATAATTTGCTGTCATTAATGCCACAATCGTCTGAATGCTTGCAATCCTCATCCTAGTAATTATATCGTTAGGCTACTTAAATATTCTAATGAATTTGTGTGACATAACCTGTAAAGCATCAAACAAAGAGACTAAGGATAATCCTAAGAATAAACCAAGACTCCCTCCTACGTCGCTCAACAAGGCTGCAAAGCTGTAAGTAAAGCGCTCAGTTACAGTCTGAAAAGTATTATCAGGAATGTTAACAATAAGTGTGGAGTAATTTGGCCCTCTATCCTGAATGATGGGAGTCGGATAGCTGTAAACTGTCTCTCGGCAAATCTGTTTCTTCTGGTAACAGTTGAAAACATTTTCTGTTTCATATGCATTTTCCATTTGATTCATAGCATAAATGACTTGTCTTAAGTTTATGCATGGCTGCAGATCCGTTCTGGAGTTGAAAAAGGTGTATCTAAAATGGGGACCAGACAAGATAATTATAACTGTGCTAGTTTTTCGGATGGCAATTTTCACGTCACGTTAACTTATGAGTTCAAAAAAAAGGAGTGAGGAAGCAAGGAAGAAGGAAACAAGGAACAACGAACAGGGAATACACAAGGAATGAGTCAACCAACGATTTATAAACTTGCAATTAGGAATAAAATGTACCGTACTACGATTTATTGGCGGAACTGAAAAGTGTACCATCGAATGATGTAATAGCATTACTTCTGGTTTGGATTGGAAACCCGAAACCATGGGACATCGGTTCCAGGCTATTTTAGGTTTCGTATTCGGAATATTGGTAAGACCTTATGAATCGAGATTATAACTCTCAGTTAACATTCTGACCGTACCATGGATCTCTACATAAGTAAACTTAACTGGACCATACAATAGACTACTTACACGGATCTCTATATGTATAAAAGTAAAACAGGGTCAACCATTCAATGGCCGCTCTATTTAATAGCGACCAATGTACCTTATTATTTTTATTTTCATATTGATTTCACGAATATTTAATTATGTGCGTGATAACAGCAGATGATGTTAAGAGAAAGGCACCAGTGTTATAGATATCAGTGATGTTTCAAGATTCTTAATCATATGAATCACCTTAAGTCGATGTAACTGCACCAATCATACAGATATAATTTAAATTTGATAGTCCCCATTTAATATACAACAGAAAACAACCTTACAATGGCGGATACATATGACATTTAAAGAAGAAACAAACAAAGCAACTTTTTTATTATTTTATTTGCTTTTGCATTTAAACAAAACTACATCTGAAAGTAGAACGGAAAACATAATTTTGGTGCTCCCACACCCCCGTTAACAAAGAGCTCCCACTGTGTCTTGCTACCAGAAGAGTGTAACATACTACCGCTCCCTCAAGTGTAGCAGATGGGGTTGCCTCTCGCTACCTGTTTAAATTATATATCAATCTGGTACCAGCACATCATTGTTCAACAATGGAGAAAGTCCAAAATTAGAAATGTAAATGCAGGTTCATTATAAGCTAGAGAGAGGGGGTCAAATATACTTTAACATCAATGTAAAAAAATGAATGTCGGGATTATTTAAGAAAAACATATTTGTGATTAATTCTACGCAAATAAAAACAAATATTTCTCAGGCATAGACACAGCCCCCCAAAAAATATCTACATATTAGATTTTTTCCAGCTTTCGGCAAAAAAAAAAACAACACTCCTTACACATTGTCGTGGCCAACACCCAAAATGTTCGTTTTAGGCTAATAAAACTTGTCGTTAGCTGTGTAAGAGACATACATGCTAAAATTGCTTTGCGTTCAAAACTTTTACAATTAGAAGATTGTTGGTTGGTTTTGTGATCGGAAAAAATCTTTATGACTCCCGAGAATATCTGCTAAACATAAAAATTTAAATATGTGCTACATGCATCAGCATTTATGTCACTTTTGTAGGCTGGGGCCCCGGAAGCAATGTCAAGGTTTACTTGAGAATGGATAACTTTTTATAATCTTTAAAATAAAAATAATAGTCATGAATAAGCATTCGAATTTTCTAAGTGGAGTAGGTGCAGAGCTAAGATGCAACTTAAAAACGCATATTTACCTATAGATCGAAAAAAGGATTGTAAATTTAGCTTTGGTATCTTTGGACGTGTGTGATAGTATATGCAATGAGCATGGGGATAATAACGAAATTTCGTGCACAGTTGACTTATGTTGAAAACATCACTGGCGCTTACGAAACTTCGGATTTAAATAATTTTATTCACTCTGCATTACACAAAAAGGTGCAATTGTCATAGAGCCAAATCATGAATTAAGAGTTTAGGGTAGGTATTCCTGTAGGTAGGGCAACCAATCCCGTGATCCCGACCTTTTTTCATTCTCCAAAATTCCTGGATTTCAGTTGCCTAAATCTCGGGATTTTCGGTTTTAAATATGTGCTAAATTCGCGTAAAATTCTATTAAAAATTTATTGTTTTTTTGTGTGAATATTAGTGTTGTACAAAGTAAATTATAAAATAATATATTAACCACAAAGGATAAAATTACCTCTTTCTCTTTCCTCTCCTTTAGATTTAAGTCTAACTACCATGAGTATGTAAATTCCTTACGGAACTTTAAATAATCATGTCAAATTTTAGATCGAGGATGGAATTTAAAATATTTTCATTGGCCTTTAACATCATCAAAGAAAATGGATAAAAATGTATTTGTCGAATTCGTCTTTTTCTTACTTTGGTATAAAAAAGAGAATTAAAGCTAAAAGGCCTTTCCTACCAGCGCCATTTTTCACGATCCTCCACATCAAGTATGGCCCCAAAGTTTTATTTACTTACCGTTAGTCAATCTCTAGCTAAAAATCCCTTTTAAAACGTGGTGTCTAAGAGATTTACTGTTTAATATTGGCAACTTTATTTACTGGGTCCCGCACGTATATGATCCTTTGCGTGCAATGCTGAATTTATACAGCGCCTCTAAAAACTCTGAAGGCGATTTTTCATCCTCATGTCCTTTGTATGAAGGCATGGCAATTTTTGGCGATTTTATACTCAGTTCTTCAAACTGATTTTGTAAATAATCCTGGCCTAAAAAATCGTCCTCACATTCCCGGTTTTTAGTCCCCGTCACATGCATAGCTCTCCTGCACCTAGATGGCTACATTCTGCTTTCGCGTTGAGGCGCACTGCTCTTCCACGAGTCCCCACCTGGTGCATGCACTACCAGTGGTGTCCATTGCTCACGGCTACCGCATGTATGTCTGTCCTCTTGGTCACCATAGAAGACAGGAAAAACTCAGCAACTTCACGGATTTCTCTTCATGACTTATGGCAAGTATAAAAGGTTGCTGCAATTTAACTATGTTTAGCTGGACTGCAAAACTGGTGAATGCATTTAAGTGAAGAGCCTTCCAGTAATTCTAAATTAATCAGAAATGATTATTAGGATCAGCGAAAATTGAAATGTTTAAGGCTTAATCAAAATGACTGATACCATTAAGATGGTGCCTAATATTCAGTAATATTAGTCGCCATCATAATGGTATCAGCCATTTTGGTTCAATCCTAGCGTACACTTGATATTGACTCCAAGATATTGTTGCGTTTGGCTGCTGAGCAATCATCCCATGAGATTAAGGTCTATTTAAAATTCTTTTGAGGTTTGGCACATTTTTAAATACAAATACCAGATCAAACTGGATGCTGTAATCAGTCGTGCACTAGAACAGTGTCTTCTTACTATCAATAATTTACACATATGGTTTAACAAAACTGTCGTATTTTCAATTTTCTTAAAGCTAAAGATAAATTAGCATTATCTATGCCAGTAAGCCCACTAAAGAGGGTATTAAGTGAAATTTTATTTATAGACCTAGCTTTATCTAAATAAAATACGGGAATATAACAACCCCTTTTCATGTCTAAAATCTAATTTTCTGAAAAACTGAGACACAGTTTTCAAACTGTTTGAAGAAAAAGTGTGTTTATTAACTCCCAGATGTGGGGTATGCTAGAATTTGATGAAGAACTGATATAACAGGAGTACAGACATATGAACAACAATTTATTATGTTAATAGCTGGTTTATTGAAAAGAAACTGAAACTAAAAATACGTTCGGTCACCATTAAAAGTGGTTGTTCAATCAGGGAAAGATTGCCAATAATGCTAATGATAGAAATGAGGCTCTAAGAGAATTGCTCAAACCAAAGTGGTGCCACTTACAACTACGTTGGGAATTCGTAGAAGAAAATAAGCTGTTTAAGCTGGGAAGGGCTGGGCACCCTTTTTCCGACATCAAATGCACACGATTGTATGATTATAGCTTTTTTTTTTCAGTGGGATTTATGCTCGTCTTCCATAGAATAAACTCAAACGATACGTTCAATGTTAGGCTTACTTTTGATGCTTTTTTGTGCTGCCGTAGTTAATGCCAACTTGCTAAATGATGCCATTGGCATTCTAATCGACTGGAGCATAAAAGTAAGTATTTTAGTTAAAAGCCTTATTGAACTGATGAACTTTATTCATATTTTAAAATGTCTTTACCTGCAATATACTTCTGCTTTTCTTATAGCTTCGTCAATACATTTAGTTCTCTCAGCATGAACTTGCATTTCGTCATGACAATGAAATCTTTTCTTCTTCTTGTAAGAGAACTATAAAAAGGTTCAGGTAAAAAATGGGTAAATATTTTAATGTATACGGAATGATGGTTTCTATTGAAAGGAAGGGAGGATGTCAATGGAATTGTACCTCAACACACTGGTTATCTGCACCTATTCTGAAATAAGACTAGCCGTAATTTATCCTACTGCTAGCTAAGTATCCTACTGCTAATAAACTATAGGATTCTAAATATGGTTGCAAGAATGTGCTGATCATGGAACACTTCAAGGTGCTATGCAAACCAATGATGGCTAGGAGCTGCGCAGCTTGTTAGAAGAATTTCAGTAATACATCCACTCCCTTCAGGTTTGGGGAAACATACAGTCAAGCATGGGAACGTTGTTGTGTCATATGCTGATGCAATCAATCCTGAATCAACTGCTGCTTGATTGTGACTGTCACACAAAAAGCAAGCAAAATCATGACCTGCAGTTGTGCTTCTACTTCATTCGTTTGGGACAGGAAGGAATTAGGAAGCCAGACACACCAGCATTGCAAGAAGTAGTTACAGCAAAGAGGACAAGGCAAGCCCAGTGAAATAAAAAGTTTGAACTGTAGCACTACATTGGCATCGGTTGGAGTATAGGGAGGCTTTAACTCAGAAAGTTACAGATGCAACACGCCATACTTCGACTTTTGTAATAGCCAAATGCATTACTCTTTAAGTGAATTACTCTTCCTCATTTTGCTTGACATTTATTCTCTGTGGCTCACAATTTAGCCGCAAGTTTTGCATTGTGTTCCCGTGGCTCTTCAGCCTCTTATTCTGTTTTATTTTTTTCCTTCGCTATGGCTCTTTCGCCACATCTTCTTCGTTTGTGATGCCACCCCCCTTTTCTTCTCCTTCCTACGTTTCTCGGCTGATTAATTTCTGTAGTTTTAAGGCTTATATAGTTTTTAATATCTAAAATGAGGTTCGGTTTGTCAGGTTTGGGTGGAAATAACCAACACGTTGCTGTGCCCTTGTCTTTATAACCTTTTGTCCTTCCTTCAACATATTTGGATGTCGCGTCTAATAATATGCAATGAGCAGCTCTGCAAAAATTTAAGTGTTGGTTTCATTGTTTGGGAAACAATCACCTGAGCCAAGAATGTGCTCGTGTAATCGTTTGTCGAGCCTGTCACCAGGGGCATCACACATACTGTGCCCTGGAAGAAAGGATTATTGCTACAGCATCATTCCAGGAAGGTAAATTACCAACGATCTTGAAAAAAACACGAGTAATCCCCATTTCTAAGCAAGGCAGTGCGCCCAAACCATCAGACTATCGTCCAATTTCATTAACTTGCATACCTTGTAGAAGTTTAGAAAGAATTCATCGAGATGATCTAATAAAACATCTCTCCAATTATTTTAATGTCATATCTCTTATTCCTTCCTGCAAGATCTACCACTTTACAAATGCTAAATTGTGAGCAGAATGGACATTGAAGTCTTGATATGAGATTCCCAGTTGATGTTGTTTGTATAGACTTTGAAAAAGCTTTGAGTGGGTGGTTCACCAAAAACTTCTCCTCCTTAAAGCACTTGGGTATTGGGGGTTCGACTTATGTCTAAGTTGAGTATTTTCTCGTTTGCAGGTCACAGCTGGTATCTGTTGGACCTCCAGTCCATGCTTGGATGAACTAGCGGTGTCCCACAGGGGTTGGTTTTGGGCCCATTATAGTTTCTTTTAATTATTCCTGATCTTATCCCAAAGATTGATGGGGTTAAGCTTCCTTTGTTTGCCGATACGTTAAGCTGTATTGTAGGATAAAGGTCCAGACGGACCACGATTAGTGAATTGTGGTCCGTCTGGACCTTTATACTCCTGGATACAATAAATTTTATGAACGATTGGTCTAAAACATGGCAACTGCCCTTAAATGCTGGGAAATGTAAAGTTCTGCCACATAGAAATACGGAACCGACATAGAAATACTGAATATGTGTTGGGAGCTTCAATTCTTGAGTGTATCACGAGACTAAAGAACTTGGTAGTAATCTAACTACGAATTTAAAATTTTCTACACATTGCAACATAGTTGCGGCCAAAGCTAAACGTGCAGGCTATAGGATTAAATAAAAACGTTCCTTCTCGTGAGATAGCTCTACAGTTGTAAAAGCTTTTAAGGCTTGTGTAAGACTCATTGTGGAATATGCATGCCAGGTGTGATCGCCTTACCTTATCAAGGACATTATTACAGTAGAATCTGTTCAACATTCCTTCACTAAATCTCTGTCAGGCGTGCATGGTCTGTCTTAGCAGTGTTTGGATTGTTTAGGGCTTGAATCAACTTGAGCTGAGGAGACTTCGTGCATATTCAATCCTAAATGATTGGCTTCATAGTTACCGAAATGTGTTATTCTCTGCTTAAATACTTCGTAGAGACTGTACAAGTTCTTTTACTCGAACCGTGTGGTTGTGTCTTGGCATAGTCTCCCATTGAGGTTGGCGCTAATGACCAAGCTGTCGACGCGCCATTAAGCCTCATCCCCCCCCCCCATTGAGGTTGGTGGGATCGGCCAGTCTTGACCAATTTAAAACTGACTTAAAAGAAGATTGACCTGTCTGGCTTCATGAAGTGGTTTTAGTTTTTTACTTGTTACATGTATTTCCCCTTTACAAATGTTCGTTGTATTACTCCATTTTAATCTTAGGACTAGTGTTAGTGGAGTTCCATTCTCCTTTCTGCTATCCTTATTATCACTTTGTGCAATCAAATTCATTATTATCATTATATTATATTATTATTAAGAGACTCTGCAGCCAGTTATAACAACGAGATTGCAGAACACCCTCTGACTTAGCATTGAACTGGACAAAAAAAACGAACATTGGTAGCATCGACAGCAAGTCAAATGAGTAATATTGTTAAAGCCACTGCATGTATGGAACAAACATGTCAGCGGACAGCTCAGGTGATAGTCTTGGTAGACGGGAACAGCAAATGCACAAAGTAAGAATACGTTTAGCGAATGCACCTTTATCAAGCAATCATTAAATAGAAAAATTTAAACTTCTTAGAGTGACAAAAGGGAACTAACAAGTATTAGGAGGTAGTCAGCTAACTTGACCCGCCACAACTGACGCTACTGGTCTGTACTCTTCATATTAAAAAAAAATTTTTTTGATGGACAGTTGTGTCAGTTGCACAGAAATCAGGTCTAGAGGTCTCAACAAACACTCACAGGAAAATGGGCTTAGAATCTACATCATTAAAGACATACTAGCGTAGTCGCTTGCTTTACTCGCTCATTCCTCATCGTCATGCTACGATCATGCCGCAACTCTTGTGCTGCTAACAGACATTCCACGTTTAAAACGATCAAGCAAATGGTCACAGTGCAGTACGTGTTTTTCGTAAGGCTTCACTGCATAAACGAAAGATAACCCTAAATCATTCCACCAGTCTGGCCATCCGTGAACTACGTGCGTGTCGATCCATGCTTCCAGTAATTTCTTTGATTCCAAGAGCATTAGAAAATCATGTGCTGATTATTTCGACACAAACTAATTGTAATTATTGCTCACAGTTATTCCATCACATTCCTAAGCACGTCTGAATTTTATGCTAATCATTCAAAACATACGATTTGTTTGTTTGCACATTTGTACGTCTTCACCTCCAGAGGTAATACCTTATGAAGGTGAGAGATAAAAGATTAAGAGAGAGCAAAGCGAGACACACATTGAAGAGGTTTAGTTTACGTGGAAACCACTCGCTCTGCTTGCTCAATCCATGCACCACCGTGCTTCAGAAACACGAATGTTGGGCACCCTTTTAAAACCAGGTTTTCATACATCAACTCAGTTGATACAAAACCAATTTTAATATCTGTATGTGTTACGTTGTAAAATACGTCGTCCGTGTAGGTTACTTTTTGCGTGCATCCTTCTCCAGATCATCTCAGTATGTAATTAAAACCCTCATGACGAGCCATGCTTCATGTAATTTCTATGTACTGATTATTGTACTGATTATTTCGATGAACTGATTATTTCGACGCAAAGTAATTGTAAATGTTGCTCACAGTACGTTCGTCACATTCCTCAGTATATCTACATTTCACCTACATCATTCCATGCATACGATTTGTTTGTTTGCATGTTTGTACGTCATCTCCTCCAGAAGTAATCCCCTACGAAGGTGAGAGATGAACGATTGATAGAGCAAAACGAAACACACATTACATGGAAATCGCTCAATTTACTCGCTCAATCCACGCATTTTCGTGCCTCAGAAAAACGAATGTTTGACACCCTTTTAAAACCAGACATTTGGGTCTGTGTTTACCATGCATCAAATCAGCTATACATAAAACCAATTTTAAGATGTATATGTGGTACGTTGCAAAATACGTCGTCCTTTTAGGTAATTTTTTGCGTGCATCCTTCTCCAGATTATTTCGCTTCGCTCGAGGAGGTTTGCATGAACAAACTATGACGTCATGAACGAACACCAAGGCAGTTAAAAAAAACTTTACTTTATTTTTTCAGGGTTTTTCGCTTGTTTGAGGGTCATAAAATTAAGTTATAGCGATGAAAATAGACCTATCAAAATCAAAATTTAATTATCTTTCGTTTGGTCCTACTCCCATCTTTGTAGGTGCTTTGGTTCCAGACGAGTAGACGTACAAACAAGCACGCACGCACACACGCACACCATATGATTTTAATGATGCTGATGATGTGCGTGCATGCGTCTTTGTACCTCTAAGTAATGGGGATCTGCGATATGAGGATAGATCCACCCCCCCCGGACCGGAAGTGACGTCACAGGTCACGTGACCGGTAGTGACGTCATCCAAGATGGCGGCGCCCATGTGGACCGGAAGTGCGGCCATAGCCACTTCGACGGCACCCGTGCGAACCGAAAATCATCTTTGCCGGCCCCTTTTCGTCAACCTGGAGGAGGGGGGAAAAGTGCTTTTTGTTACCTTTTGGCACCTCCAAAACCGTGCGAACCGGAAGTGCAGCTATTTTTCCAAGATGGCAGCGACCGTGCAAACCGAAAGTGTAGCTATTTTTCCAAGATGCTGGCACCCGCACGAACAGGAAGTGGCGTTACAGCCAAGATAGCGGCGTCCATGCAAAGCGGAAGTGCCAATATTTTCCAAGATGACGGCGCCCCCCCAGACCGGAAGTGACGTGACCAGAAGTGACGTCATCCAGGCGGCCGTGCGAATGCTTCGTGAACGTTCGCATTGTGAGAACTCTCGAATGCTATCAGAGCGTGATAATGACTAATTAACAACAGCAAGGGGGGTTCACAAAAGAAGGGGGTCCTAAAGCCGAGGGGGTCCTTGTAAATGCATCGTGAGCTTTCCAGGGTTCTCTCGGAGGGTGATAATGACGAATTATCGACATTATTGGGGGTCCCACACTGAGGTGGTCGTGCAAATTGCTCTTTGATCTTTCACAATGTGAGAATGACGAATCTTTAACTGCATTCCTGATGGCACGAAAATAACGAATTGTCAACCTTGAAGGGGTCTCAGGATGCAAATGCTCTATGAGCTTTCATATTGTGATAATGATGATTTGGGGGGGGGGGGGGATTGAGGTTTAATGGCACGTCGACAACTTGGTCATTAGCGCCAACCTCAGTCACAGTGCAGTGGTCCGGGTTGCCACTGCACCACACATTACAGAGATGTTATTCAAACCCCTAATCTAAATCTTGTCATACATCTGTACCTCCTGCAAAAATTGAAAAACACCGGGCAGGACAGACTTATCGCCCAACTGACGCGCAATGTCATGCGGAAGATGGAAACGACGACGAACACCATCAAGATGGCGACAATCAACAAGTAAGTGCCGGACCGTAAGTGGCCGTCGACACCAAGAACATTCAGGAGGGTCAACCCCCCGCAAAAGGAAACAGTGAGTAAGTCTGGTGTGACCAATTCGCAAACGGGCCAACACAACCTCCTCACGGCGACTGCGGCGACACGCCGAGTGCCACTCCTCGACAGTGCCTTTAATGGCCCGTAACTTATTACCGTCCTGTCTGTCCCACAAGGTTTGCCAAAAAGCGTGTAACCCCAGACGCAGAGTTGGAAAGGCATCTGAGGGAATGATGATTTGCTAGTTGCTCTTATGAAAATGACGAATTGGCAACATTAAAAGGTCTCAAGGGTGCAATATGCTTTTTGAGCTTTCACATCGCGTTAATGACGATTTGCTAGTTGCATTCAAGAAAATGGGTCTCAGGGGTGCAAAATGCTTTTTGAGCTTTCACATCGTGAAAATGACGAATCTTTAACTGCATTCCTGATGGCACGAAAATGAGGAATTGGCAACATTTTGAGGAGTTCAAAGGGGGAGGATTCTTGTAAATGCTTCATGAGCGTTAGTATAGTGTGAACTGTTGACTACTTCAGAGGGAGAAAATGACGAATAAGCAGCATTTTGGGGGTTCTCAAAATTAGGGGGAGAGGACAAATGCTTATTGAGCTTTTACATTGTAAGAACTCTAAAATAATCTCGAGCAATTCAAAGCGTGAAAATGATGAATTACCAACATTATTGGCAGGGTTCAAAAAATTGGGGGTCGTGCAAGTGTTTTTTTTTTAGCTTTCGCTTTGTGAGAACTCACGAGAGTATCAAGCGTGAAAATAGCGAATTAGCAACATTACGAGCGTCCCAAATAGGAATGCTTCTCAAAAGTGTGATAAACGAGGGTATGAAATATTGCTTCTTTCCACACCACTCAGGAGATAAAGCATATGGCGTTTTTTTTTAACGTGGTTTCCCCAGTAGGCCTAAATCCACGCGGCTTGGAGATTATAGTAATCTGTTCTCAAGAGCTCGTCTTTTCTCCAATCTAATTTTTCTTCCATCCTCTGTTTCTTTTTCTAGAAATTTTCTTTTACTAGCCGCTCTTTGGTCTTTCGTTTCTAGAGCTTGTGCTGTTCTTTCTTCACTAGTCTTTCTGTAACCTAGCTTCCCTCCGCACCTCCGTTTCTAGCGCGCGAGCTTTTTTCTTACTGACGGTGTCTTTCTTTCTAATCTCCTTGTTCCAGGCCTCGAAATCCTTCAACTTTCTACGGCGGTTCTCCAGTAAGGCGAACCTGCGGACGGCCTTCTCGTTCTCTTCGGCTATTTTTGCTTCGGTCAGTATTTGCACTTCTCGCTCTTCCAACTGAAGGGACAATTTTTCCTCTCCCTCCTCGTCGCTCATCACGTCCACGTCCGAGTTGAAATCATCCACGTATTCGTCTCAAGCACCGGTATCGTAGTGACCAATGGCTAGAGTATCTTCGCCGTTGTCCAAGATGTACCTCTTGTCATCGAGGGGAGGGATTTGGATATTCTAACGGTGCTCAGATCGTGGCCGACGCTGGAAATCTTGGCCCAGCTTCCCTTTTGAGGAGATGCAGCGGAGATCAGAGCCGCTTCGTAGTCACCGAAGCTCAAATGTTTCTGACGAAAGAGCTTTGGATACAACTGGCCTTCTTAACATCCTCTTTTTTCAGAGGTTTAATAGAGTAAATTTTTTATCTGAGTCCGATGAAATATAAAATGGAGACGCCGCCCATTTCGTTTTTCATTTTCCCCAACACTTGTTTGTTCGTGCACGAGAAAAGGGGATGACTCGACGGGTAGTTGCTCAAGTCGAAATGGTCTATGTCCACTAGCATGTCTTGGTAAATGTCCTCCGTTTCTATTTCGTAGCAGAGGCTGTCCATGTCGATGAAAAGGAGTATGGCGCGGTGTTCTTACTTTGGCCGAATGTACTCGTAGTGGAATTCGAACATGAAGAGTTTGGAGAGTTCCGGTATGGTAAATCCGGAGTAGGTCGGAAGATCGCACAGTGCGTTACGAACACGGCAGTTGAGTTGTACCAGGTTTTCGATTAGGATCTTGAAGGATTCGGCGTGCAGTTGGGAGGTATATTTCAGCGCTGTTTTTTCGTCGGTACACAGCTTCACGGCGAAGCGACTTTGCTTATTGTCCACGGTTTTTCCAAACACCGAATTATTCTGCAATTTAAAGTAGTCTTTGGCGAAAGGAGTGGTCGCTTCTTGCCTTTTTGCGGTGTTGAGTGCGATGTACGATTTCATCCACGGTCTTTGGTTAAAGGCTAAGGCTCTTCGGATACGTCGAAGTATTAGTCCGTTCTGGCGGTAGAATTTCAAGTTCCTGTAGTGAAGCGTGTACCTCTTCTTGTGTAGAAGGTTTGGGACGAGTTTGGTGTTGGAAGAGTACTTGATCTTGTGGTTTAAAACTTCTGCCAGATTGAAAACTGGCGCTTTGAAAACTCACAGAGCATTTCCACTCCTGAGGCCCCGTTAAGGTTGACAATTCGTTATTTTCGTGCCATTAGGAATGCAGTTAAAGATTAGTCATTCTCACAATGTGAAAGCTCAAAGAGCAATTTGCACGACCCCTTCAGTTTAAAACCATCCCCCATTCGGGATACCACAATAATGTCAATAATTCGTCATTATCACCCTCCGAGAAAACCCTGGCAAGCTCACGATGCATTTGCAGGAACCCCCTTTATTTTAGGACCCCCCTCTTTTGTGAACCCCCCTTGCTATTGTTAATTAGTCATTATCACGCTCTGATAACATTCGGGAGTTCTCACAATGCGAACGTTCACGGAGCATTCACACGGCCAGTTGGATGACGTCACTTCTGGTCATGTCACTTCCGGTACGACGTCACTTCCGGTCTAGAGGGGTGACACCATCTTGGAAAATAGTGGAACTTCCGCTTTGCATTGGTGCCGCCATCTTGGCTGTAATGTCACTTCTGGTTCGTGCGGGCGCCACCATCTTGGAAAAATTGGTGCACTTTCGGTTCGCACGGTTTTGGAAGTATCAAAAGGCGCAAAAAGCGCTTCCCCCTCCTCCAGATTGACAAAAAGGGAGCGCCAAAGTGGATTTCCGGTTCGCATGGACACCATCGAAGTGGCTATAGCTGCACTTCCGGTCCACATGGGTGCCGGCATCTTGGATGACGTCACTGCTGGTGTGCATGGGCGCCGCCATCGTGGATGATGTCATCAGAAACAGCACTTTTCCGATAAATTGCTTGATCTCTTTTCTTGCCTCCTTGGACGTAAAAAAATAATATTGAACTTCTCCCGAGATAACCAATATCGCGTGCTACACTCTTATAATTTGCTTGCTCGTTTTTTATGTGGAATATCTGTCTGTATCATAAGAGTTGCAGCAAGAAATCTCCACGAGCGTAGCGGAATGAGCAGGCGGAATGATGCGGAATGAGCGAGCGGAATGAGCGAGCGTATTGAGTGACCACGCTAGTACTCATGATGGCGGCTGACTAATGAGTGGTTGAAGAGCGAGAGCCAAGGTTATGTAGAGGTACCCTCCCCATCTCCTTTATCTAAAACGGTTTTAGTAGTAACTTTCCTTTTTTTCCTTGGTCGTCTTACCTCAACCCAAACGTTTACGATTTTTCCCCATACAAGAGCCCCTCAACCCAAACCCGTCCTTAGGGGTATTTCGTAGGAAGTTCTACGACTGGTTCCATTTGTGCTGCTAAGAATGACTTGTGCACAACATTTCACGCTTTTAGCTCGATCTGCCAAAATTTGTTGGTCAAACCTCAGTGAGGGGGCACAAGTGAGGGGGGGGGGGATTTCATCGGGGTTCCATGACTGGTTCGATTTCTATTGCTTATAATGACTTGTTACCATATTTCAAGCCTTTATCTCGATTTGCAAGAATTTGTTGATCAAGCCTCAGGGAGGAGGCACAGGGGGAACTGGGTGACCTAGGGAGGTATATTATGGGCGTTCCATGGCTGATTCGATTTGTGCTGCTAAGAATGACTTGTTTACCAAATTTCATATTTATAACTGGATATGCAGGAATATATTGGCCAAGCATTTGGGAGGGGGCACTGGGGAACCTGTGGGATATTTCATGGGGGGGGGGGGGGCCCATTGCGAGTTCCATTTTTACAGCTAAGAAAGACTTGTGTACCAAATGTAATGTTTTAACTTCGATTTGCAAGACTTTGTTAATGATTTCTGCCCAGTGCTGTAGAATGATAAATGGTCTGTCGACGAGAATACTTCAAACACATTAAAATTGCATTCAAAAGGCCCTGCTTGTTGTTAATAACTACATTTGGAGCTATAAAAATTAAAAATCGGTTCATTAGTTCGATCTCCAGGTGAGACCAAAACTTCGAGCCCAATTGACTTTCCATCTCATGAATATTGTAGTGACATTAAAATAACATTCGAAAGGCTCCAGGCCTCGTCCATACCTACGTTTGAAGCTATAGAACTTGAAAATCGGTTCATTGGTTCGATCTCCAGGTGAGGGCAAAGGATCACAACAACAACAAGAAATGGCCATATTATGGATGGTCATTAAAATTTGTATTGCAGTGAAATAGTTACGAATTTCGTTGGCCATGTGTCAATTCTAGGTGATACTATAAGATTTCAAAGTTTGACGTTTAATGTGGTAGTTCATTCTGTGGCTTACATATTATCTTTTTTTGTTGCTATTGCTAAGCAACCATATATAGAATCTTGTGTTAGAAGAGGCTATAAAAGCCGAATTTTAATAAATGAAAATCAGATTGGTTGGCGACTCTGGATCGGCAGGTATTTCCTGCTCTCATTGTTGGTTTGGTGGAATCTTTCGTTAGTTTAATCCTTGTTAGGGCAATGCTTAACTCATCTAGAGTTAGAGTTAAGGTAATCTGTTTCATGTGATCTATGCTTATTTTTAAAACTCTCTTAGCTTCAACCTTTGGTATAGTTTGTTCCACATAATGTTTTCAGAAAACTGACTGGATGACGACTCGTTTCTTTGTAATAAGACTGCAAAAACATGTGGATATCACACTTGTAGACTCAACAAAGTTACTTTTAGAGTTTACGAATGGGATGTTTACGAATTTTTTGCACTCGTAGTGGAAGAAAACGTAGCCTCATACAGTCAGTTTTCTGAAAACATAATGTGGAACAAAGTACAGTCTTATTTCCATCCCCTGTCTCACAGCTAAGGTATCCCTAAACAAGAAATTGGCAACCATTACTGCGGTGTTACCACCAAGGACTAACATATTCCTTGGTGGTATATGTTAGTCCTTGCAGTCCTTGTTAGTCCTTGTATAAGTTAGTAACAAAAATGGTAACCCGACACAGAATAGGTTTTTCAATCTGATAATCTGCCACTCTTAAGACTTTTTTCGAAAACTATATGCAGGTTAAAACTAAACACGAATAACCAATAGAAAAATGTGGTGTGATGTTGCAGAAATGAAAAAAAAAATGAATAGCTACAATGAAAAAAAAAACAGCTAACATGACAAACCTGGCAACAACAAAAAAAAAAAACAAAAAAAAACAGATAAGTTTAGAATATGCTGTTTAAAATCCACGAAGAATAAATGCAGTGTGCACGGTTGAACAGCCACACAGAATATTCCCTGCAGAAAACCTTTTGGGAAAGTGTCGGGAATATAATAATCCTGGTCTACATAAGATAAGATTTATCCTCAAAGGGAGAAAAGGAACCCAAATGGGCATAAATAAATGCCACTAAGAATGGTAACAAAAATAAAAGTATGTGTTATAAGATATACATAAAAGTAACACTAAAAGAAACTACAAACAAGATTAGAACATTTCTTTCTTTCCCTTAACTTGTTCTAAATAAAACCTAGACAATGTCTACCCAAACAGGCCAAACAAAAATGCACATGACCTGAATAATAAAAAAAAACCACCGCAAGCACCCCCCTCCCCCCCCATAATTAACATACTTCAACCTACGCTTGAACACCACAAGTGGCGGGACATGCACAACATCCCGAGGCAATGCATTCCATGGGTGAATTACCCGGTTTGAAAAGAAAAACATACGACAGTTCAAATTAACGCACTCCACGCCCAATTTTAGTGGATGGCCATGAGTACGATCACACGATGTGAGCTCTAAGAAACTGTCCCCATACCGACGCAAGTCGTTCTGTAAGAGGCTGTAAGTAAATTTTAGATCAGCCCTCAGCCTGCGTAATTCAAGGAAATCCAGGTCGAACAAGCTAAGTCTCTCACGATAGGGAAGATTTCGTACACCGTTCAGTGACCTAATAAAACTGTGATGAATGGATTCAATTAGATTGATATCCTTCACAAGATATGGCGACCAAACAGGCCTGGCATACTCCAATAAAGGACGCACGTACACCTTAAAGACCCCAACTAGGGTCTTCCCGTCACGTGACTTAAATATTCCTTATCATTGCTGTGCGTTTGCAGGCTATTTTAACAACATGGTAACAGTGATCGGAAAACTTAAGATCATTAGCAAGCCACACCCCAAGATCTTTTGTGGATTTAATAAGTTTCAACACTGAACCGCACAGGGAGAAGTTTAAATGAAGATTTGGGTAACCAACATGCGTAATAAATGATTTTTGGGGCGAAATAGGAAGCTGCCAGATTTCCGACTAGGAATGAAAGTTGTCAATCTCCAATTGGAAATTATGAGAAGTGTTATTTTCGACCACATGGGAGTAAAGTTTGAGGTCAGCCACAAATTTCTTTAAGACAGAATCTCTATGTTCAGTGGACAGATCATTCAGATACAAGACAAAAAGTAGCGGGTCCAAAACAGAACCTTGAGGGACCCCACTGCCAACAATGACGGAGTCAGATAAAATCCCCTCAGTGCTCACACGATGGTTTCTACCATCCCAAAAATCAGCCAGCCAAGACCAAATGTTTCTTCTAAATCCGAGACAATCCAATTTGGCCAAACGTTTGATGTGCGAAACCGATTCAAATGCCTTAGCAACGTCTATGAAGACAAGTCTGTTAAGATGTCCGAAGTTTCATTAACTGGGAAGAAAAGTGAAATATGGATAAATTTAGTATTCGAAAATGAGTCAACAGCGAAACTCGTACTCCAGAAATAACTCAGTGCAGTAAGCCATCTTCGTTTCATTTGCTACGTAATAACTCGGATTCAAATTGTCGAAATCTGCTATTAAAAGAAAATGTAATTTACATAATGATATTTTGTCAAGTATTCTCTGATTGGTTTTATGTATTTTTTTTAACTTCAGAATGATTATGGAAATATTAGTTGTGAACTGAGGTACAAAGAATATTAAAATATATATGTACATAACAAAAAAAATCACAAATTTTCAGTGCCCTGGTGGCTTTATCAAGGTACAATAAAAGGCAAAAGCAGAAACTTAAAATACAACCCAATTGAGAAAATTAAAACACTGCACCAATAGTACTCACTTAGCCGAACAACAGCTCATTAGCATAACGAAATAGTGTAAGTAGATCATACTTGACTGTTCTAGATAATGTTTTCAGGAAAGCAATGAAACAAGATTTCCCAGTTTTAGACAGTGGCGTTGTTTTTGTGTGTTCATAACTGTTAATATTGTATACAATGAAGTATGTTTCAAGAAATTTTTCACTAAACAAAATACTTTCAAAAAGAAAACTGCTGCGTTTTTCCAATATGAAGGGTAACCCGTAGTTGCACAAAATGAAGCAATAATAATTGAGTTTCTGTTTGCCAGAATACCCCCTTTGTTTTGATCCCATCTGAGACATGTTTCGTTGGGTGGCTCACCAAAATAGAAACAAGGGCATGGGTGCGTAATACTTTCGCCCCTCTGTGTAATTCAACACCAATTCACCCTAAACTGCACGTCATAACGTTAATATCACATCACTGCAACGCATGTTTATTTTACATTTACAAGATGGAAGTTACGATTGAATAATGACCTTTTTACATTTATGTAATTAAGCTTATTTACCTTTTCTATCCTTAAATTCAACATTGTTTGGGTTTTATGTGCCATGACGTCTTGGTAAGCCGCGGCTTCATGTTTCTGACTCATGTCCGGGTCATGAAAGTAATACTGCAAAATGTCCCAAGTTAATAACCTCATTATTAATCTAGGAGGATACAGATTAATAACACCATGATCACAATACGGTTACTGCAAGTGGATATTTTTCAAATTACAGAAATAGGTAATGAAAATAGTTCTTACTTCGTCATAAATGCTTATTAATTTTTTAAATTCCAAGTCAATTAAAAAGGTTATAACGTTATCATTAAGGAATACTTATTCAAAGTTACATGCACAGTAAATTTCCAATCCATTAGAACTCTTTTCTAAGGATCATTCACCAAAGGTGAGTGATACTTTGTATCTTAAAAGCCATTGACTTTCTACCTAATGACGACCGGACTGATAAGTGGAATGGTTGGCTTCATTTACTTAGTGCGAGAATTAAAGGATTCACACTATATTCCACACTGTTAGAAACTCAGGACAATCTTCTCACCAAAACAAATACTGATACTATGTAGCTTAAAACTAGTTGGGTTTCTTCTTAATGACGACCGAAGGGACAAGTCAGTAGAATGGATTCCTTCATTTGCTTGGTGGGAGAATTAAAAGAAGCACACTATATTCAAGACTGTAGAAAGGTGGTCTCGGGACCATCTTCTCACCAAACAAAGAGACAATTTGTAACTAGAAGCCGTTGACCTTTCTGCTAATGACGACTGAACAGACAAGTAGAATGCTTGCCTTCATTAACTTGGTGATTAAAAGATACGCACTGTATTCCAGACTGTTAGAAAGGCGGTCTTAGGACCATCTTCTCACCAAAACAAACCGATTCTTTGTAGCTTAGAAACCTTCGACTTTCTACCTAATGACGACCGAACTGATAAGTAGAATACTTGCCTTCATTTGATTGGTGAGAGAATTAAAATAACCACACTATATTTCGGACTGTTCGAAAGGTGGTTTCAGGACCATCTTCTCACCAGACAAAGAGATAATTTGGAGCTTAGAAGCCATTGACTTTATTCCTAATGACTACCAAACAGACAAGTACAATGCTTGCCTTCATTTGCTTGGTAGGAGAATTAAAAGATACAGACTGTATTCCAAACTGTTAAGAAAGCGGTCTTGGGACCATTTTCTCACCAAAACAATGTGATACTTTGTAGCTTAGAAACCGTTCACTTTCTACCTAATGACGACTTAACTGACAAGTAGAACGCTTGCCTTCATTTGGTTGGTGGCAGAATTAAAAGTTACACACCATATTCCACTCCGTTAGAAAGGCGATCACGGGACCATTTTCACACCAAAACAGTACATAATTTATAGCTCAGAGCTGACTGATTTCGTAAAATAATGATGGCTGAAACGGCTACTGTCATCTTCAAATTCAATCGCCTTTTGAATAAGAGATTCAATACCTCACATGTTAAAAAAATGAACTCCTAAATCAGTCTGGGGGTTGTTAATGCACGGTCCCTAACAATGCCGGAGCAAAGCGTTTGAGCGCCCGGGGCCAGTAGCTCATTGAGCGCCGCGCTTTATCGCCATTACACAGCAGATTGCAGCCTCCCCCTACCCCACGCCTCTTCCCAAATCTACCCAAAAATGAACTAACCGCAGCGCCACAGAGATAATACCAACCCACATTGAAAACGTACGAAACTGAAATGAAGGGGTGAGGTAGGTAGGCACGAGACAAAAATTTATATCAACATTTGAAGGATTACAATGTATTATATTTATTATAGAGGTGCCCTCTGAATGGCAAGAAAACTAACACGAATATGAAGGAAACAAATATTTAATTTTCGGCCCGGAATTTGTGACTTGTACACAATAAAAAAGTTAAAACATTAAAAGAGGCGGGCCACAAATTGTGGGCTTCATACAGTCGCCATAATGGATGATTTTCCAACATGGCGGCTGTGTGAACTCCACAATTTGTACAGCTCCCACTTTTTTTCAGTGTTTTAACATTTTTATTGTGAACAAGTCCCAAATACCGGGCCGAAAATTAAGTATTTGTTGCTAAATTCATGTTCTGGTGAGTTTTCTGGCCAGTCAGAGGTACCTCTATCACAAATTACTACTGCAATTCACGAATTAAAGAACAATCCTAATAATTTACGCTAGGCTACGCCTTTTTTTTTTCATTTAATTTTTGGAGGGGGGGGGCTGCATTTTCGGCGCCCTTTGCCCTTTCGGCGCCCGGGGCGGCCGCCCCATTCGCCCCCCTCTTGCTCCGGTACTGGTCCCTAACTTTCACAATGCTAAACACGCGCAGCGGTATATCACATATCACCACACTTTACAGTGCGTGATATTCATATCACCACAGTAAAGTGTGAGGGGGGGGGGGGGATGAGGCTTTATGGCTTATTTCAAAGTGTGGTGATATGGAAGCCAGTAAAGTTTGGTGTTACGACCTTCCACCACTTTCATAACGTAGAATTCCTTAATAAAACCATGTGAAAATTAATTTCTTTTTTTAACATTAACCAACATTCCTTGTTCGAAAAAAATTGAGACCCGTGCCCTTTTATTAAGCAATAAAGATAAAAGCAAAATCTAGACAAAGTATATTAGATACTTTAAATCCTTACTATTACCCCTCACCCCCCTAAAAAAAAAATAGATTTGTGATTTACAGTCGCCAGCTTCTATCTTTAAAAAATAGGGATAGGAGAAACGTGTTTTTTTTTAAGTCATTGGACTGATGTCTATTGTCTTGTTGCACATTACGGAAAAACTTCATCATGTAAAAGTTACATAATTCAACCTAGGTTAACTTGAGAAGGGTTTTTAAGATGTTTTTTACGTAATGTGTTGTCTTTCTTTAATTTGCATAATGTGTTTCCTACTATTGCTTATTAGGTGAATTTAAACAAAGTTATGGGAAACTTGTGTTTTCGCCAGATTATAGGATTTAATCAGTTGCAAGATAAAGGGAAGAGTCCTAACAAAAGCACCACCACCACCACCAACAACAATAACAAACAACAAAAACGACAACAAGTCCTAACAAAACCAAAAGAGAAAAGTCTTAACAAAACCACCACCAACAACAACAAACACGATAACAACAACAACAACAACAACAACAACAACAACAACAACGAACATTAACGAGAATATTTTAGTAACAATAAAATGGCGTTCAAAAGGCTCTGCCGCTTGTGAACAATACCTAAATATCAAGCTACAAAAACTGAAATTCGGTTTATTGGTTCGATATATGGGTGAAAACAAAATTGTACCACTTTAAACAAAGTTAGCGGAAACTTGTGTTTTTGCCAAAATATAGTATTGAATCAGTTGCGAGATAAAGGGCAAAGTCCTAACAAAATCATCACCACCACCAACAACAACAATGACAACAACAACTACATTAACAAGAATGTTTTAGTAACAATAAAATAGCGTTCAAAAGGCTCTGGCCCTTGGTAATAAAACCTAAATATCAAGCTACAAAAACTGAAATTCGGTTTATTGGTTCTTTATACAGGTGAGAACAAAATTGTCCCAACAACAACAATAACAGCAACAACAATGCTGATATCGCCTTAAAATAAGCGGTGTAAGAGTCTGGGCATTATTAATACCTATACTTTCCGCTAAAAAAATTGAAAATCAGTTCGTTGGTTCGACCAAAAAATTCGAAGAGAGCAAAATTTCTCCAACAAGAATAATAACCGCATCAAGAATGCACATCAAGTGACACAATGCCAAAACTGGGATCACAACACCGAAACAAGTCCAAAACTGATTCCTGGATTGTGGGGGGGGGGGGGGGGGGGGGGGGGGGGGGGGGGGGGGG
>JAHWFP010077219.1:59119-74337 GCA_023313725.1 Lithobius niger
CCCCCCCCCCGTGTTTTCTGATGAACATTGGGGTGTCGTTTTGGATAACAGAAAGACAAAGACAATCAAGTGAGTCCACAATTACACGACCCCGGGTGTTGCAGTGTACACCCCCCCCCCCAGAGCCAATGGTGTGTGTTGAAATCCCCTCACAGGATTAACGGCTTGGGACGCGACACAACACATCCCACCCACTCACGCCTGAAAATGCTCCGAGTGACATGAACAATCCCAATGGTACTCCACCCGCTACCCCACCACAATCTAAGAACACAAGCATAAATTCCACTACACAAGGGAAAGGGTGTAGGGGTGGAGTATGGGATCGAGTCCCTAATATAAACTCCCACCTCAAACAGACCCGGACCCGCAAACCCAATAAAACGTCTAATAAAGGGGACACTTCCAAAAAATAGTTTGGTTTCAATTAACCCTAAAACATCCACTTTACAACCTAAACTCTCAACATCCTGTCTCTTATTGACTGCTTCCCTCACGTTCCATGTACACAAAGCGAATGAGTGAACAGATTAGGTCAGGACTTAGCAACTATGGAGGGATTGGACCTTAAACAGCTCGTTGTCACCACCCAGGGTACTGGAATTGCTGCTGAAACTGCCCGACTCACTGGGTGTATCACAACGAAACAATTCATCACTCTACTCTTCACTCATTGGTGTACTAAACATTGTAATGTTACATTCACTGGCCCAACAGGAAACCTAGCCAACCTGACCACCTATCACAATCACATGCAAAAACACCAGGATCACAGACGCACCATTCCAGGTACCAGGATCGCTACGATCCGAAATTTCTGGGACCACACAAGCAGACAGACACAATTCCTAGAGGAACCGTCCTCCATAGACACAGATTTTTGTTGTCGATACAATGAACCTGTTTCTTATTGTTGATGGTAATGGCGTTGAGCTGTGTGAGTAAAAATCTGTCAAGGGTTAACACTCCTAATACAAAAAAAACAAAATTCGGATGCATTAAAATGCGTGGCGAAGTTTAGATTTTCGTGAATCTGTAGGGATCTACACATTTGAAAAGTACCTTTAATTATCACAAAAAAGGAAACAACAGACAACTGAGCCCAAGTTCAGTATAAAAAAAGCACACAAAAAAAAAAACAGATAAAAGAATGCAACCTCAATTAAAAAAAAAAACGATTAAACTGTTAACTAATCTTTGGCAAAAACAAGGAAATGCAAGCAACAAAAAAAAAAAAACAACCAAAATAAATGATATCTGAAACAAAACCCACAAGGTGAATAAACCCGCCAAGTTTCAGCCAGTCAAAGTAGCGATATCAGAAGAAAATGGCTGCCACCAGCGTGCTGTATGGTTTACCAACCCTAAACGAAAAGTGTTCGCATTAGAAATTAATTTAACCTTTGATCTAATAGTCGGTAGGATTAGCTTGGTAATTGTACTTTGGCGGGGGAAATATCACAACTTTGGAAGCGTACCACTTTTCGGTTAGGGTTGGTACACCATCTACAAACTTGGTGGCAGCCATTTTTATGCTGATATCACTACTTTGATTGGCTGAAACTTGGCAGGTTCTTTCACCTTGTGGGTATTGTTGCACATATTTACTACGTGCTATCTGATGAATTAAATAAAAACAGTCATAGGATGTGCTACTACAATTTTGTAGAAAATACACTTAAGCTTACATATAAATTGGTGCGATACTTGCAAGCACGGTTTATGTGGGACTGGTCAACCATAATGTTAACCGAAGTTAGTCCTTTCAATTCTAATTGGTTCTCTGGAACAAAATAGTGGTTATATTTGTTTAGAAATGAAAACATGAAATACTGATGAGTTTGCGTATGCAGTATACAGGGTGAGGCAACTAAAGTGTTACGAGCCGATATCATATGAATGGCTAATGAGAGAATAATAATGAAAGAAATGCAATGATGGGTGTGATGGGGGACGTTTACACGAGAAAAAAGGAATGACCTTGAATTGATATTTCAAGGTCATTCTCGTGCTAACTTCCAAAAGAGATACAATACGGCAAAAAAGTAAATTAGAAAGTTGGACGTAAGGAAACAATATGACCAAAAAAAATAAAAAAGATTCAAAATCGGATAATGAATAAAATAGTTACAATGATCTTCAAAAGCTAACACTGAACATGCTGACCGCACTGTAATAAAGCCAACTAACTGCCGAGAAGTTGGCTTCACTACAGTGCTGCCAGCATGTTCAGATTTAAATTTTAAACATCATCGTAACTAATTTATTTATTATCCGATTTTGAATCTGTTTTTTTTTTGTTGTTGGTCATATTGTCTCCTTGCATCCAACTTTCTACTTTTCTACTTTTGCCGTATCGTATCTCGTTTGGAAGATAGCCACGAGAATGACCTTGAAATATCAATTCAAGGTCATTTTTTTTTCTCGTGTAAACGTCCTCATCACACCCATCATTGCATTTCTATCATTATTATTTTCTCATTAGCCATTCACAGGATATCGGCTCGCAACACTTTAGTTGCCTCACCCTGTATAAAAGCTTAAAGTGTACATAATATTCAAAGAACGCAGTTGCGTACATATTACATAATTATACGATATAGTTTATAGTAACACAGTACAATCAATAACAGAACATGTTCACTGTCGCAACTCTTTGACCAAGTTCTTTACAATCCTGTATACCTAGCCAATATTTCATGGTCTTTTTCACAATTCTAAGAGTATTTAATTGCCTTAATTCAGGAAGTAGCCTGCTGAAAGTCGTTTGAATTAAAAACGATTAGTTTCTTTTCCTGTATGCGTATCCCAAATGGGAAACTTTTAGCCAGATAAACTCCTTTATATGTATATCCCAAGTGGAAGGGTCGTGATAAGTCATTCTTTAAATGGAGGTAACTGATGCCATGGTCTTTCGATCAGCGTCTTTTACCCAAAAGACGCTGATCGAAAAACCATGCTGATGCATAGCAACTCGAATAGCCAAGAGGTACCTTTATTTTTACAGGCTTAGTTGTTAGACTTTGCTTACGCAGTGGGAAGTTCTGAAACTGGCTTAATTTTCGTTTACAGTTTATAAAGCATCAGTTAACAAAGAGTATTTGCCAAAAAAAAATGTAACAAATTTTACAGTATGCTTTTGACATTAAACTTATTAACATGTCAGCAAACGACGTAAACATTGAATTGGTATTGTTACTTTGTTTTTCAGGAATCGTATAAATCAACTGTTTTTTTTTTTCACAATCCTACCAACGTCAGGAAGCTTTTTGGGAACAAGACTGACGACAAACCAAGCCCCAGCCCAACCAAAGAAAAGTTGTACCGAAATACGGGGTTTTAAGTCCTTTTTTTAACTTTAGGTTGGGTTAGGTTAGTTGTGAATCTAGGTTAGGTTAGGTTAGTTGTTAGTTGTGAACCTAGCACAAACTTTCGATAAGGGTTCCCCTGCCTTAGTTACGTTTCCAATTCTCTCCCTCATGTAAGCTGATTTTCGATTAGGGGTCGAAGGAGGGTGGTGGTGTGAGGGGGTTATGAAACCAACATTTCATAAATCATCGATGAATGCATAAAACACTAATAACAAGAAAGCTAATTAACGAACAGGATGAATCAAAAATATCGATTTCACCAAAAATTAAAAAAAACCGAACTTTCCCGTTTCACAAATGATTTACCATACTGCATGCGCTTGCAACAACTAGGCCTTGATTCACTGAAACTATGCAGACAAAAGTTAGACCTACTGCTTGTACGCAACCTACTGCTTGTACTGCTTGTATGCTCGAAAGCATAGGCCTTTGTCTGTTCGAATGTTGAACTGCACTCTCAACTTGCGATCATTCCATGAAGTTTGTTCTTCCGTTCGATAAAAATAGAATGTATACAAGCTAGCGTCTCTGTCCCTGACTGAAACTCCCTCACAGAGAAGAAATTTGCAGCAAAATAAATAAAATTTTCCGACGTGCACTGAATTCTTCATCACCAGTTGAGTTTTTGAAAAGACCAGATTTCGCTAAGTTTCCCTGTTTGTTTTGGTTCACATAATGTTTAGTTAGGATTGGTGTTAATGGGTCACACCCTTCCAATTTTGATAAGGTAGTAACAGGTCAACTAGCACTCATACATCCTTTAACAAGGACAAACAAACACTTATGGAAAGACAAAACATACAAAAATTCACATAATAATCCACTTGCTTAGCTTACTTGGTTTGAAGGTGACACACCTGCGTGTAGCTGTGTCGAATTCATCAATAATAACAGGAAATTTCTCAATCTTCATGTAATAACTACTTGACATCTGCAAAATTAAAGAAAATAACATTCAGGCAATTGAACATTGTTTGATCATTTTACTTAAATTCTGGGTGACATTACAAAAGTAACAATAATCAGATCAAAAACCAAAACTGATACAAGGAACCGCCAAGTTCCGAATGGTTCGGCCCTTCTAAGGAGTGATATCAACACACCAAAGCATTCGCCAAGTGAATTGCACCAACTAATAGTTCGAAGGTTAAATCTGTGAATGTGTTACTTTCAGTTCCTAGCTAGTCCACTCATCCCCATAGGGCGATTATTCACTGATTCCGAGATAGCGGTAAGGCTTCCAGTTATGAAATTCAACGAATGGTTGCAGTACGATACGAACTACATACCATTTCTGGTTTACAGCGTGGGGGTGTAACGGGAATAGCGTGGGAAAGCACGTAAGTGCGAAAGTATTCTTATAACCATTGTTAGAATTGTAGGCATCATCTTTGATTGGACGGCCTAACTTCGGACAATGCCAACGTGTATACTGACGTGCGTATCTAGAGACACGTGCGTATCGGCCCTTCAAAGAAGTAACAATAACACACAAAAACATTCGCCAAGTTAATCGCACCGAATAATACTTTGGACGTTAAATAGCAATGTTCCGAAAGAAGTTATGTTCTAGTTTTCAACTACTTTCGGAACATTGCTACTTAACGTCCAAAGTATTATTCGGTGCCATTAACTTAGCGAATGTTTTTGTGTGTTAATATTATTTCTTTGAAGGGCCGATACGCACGTGTCTCTAGATACCGACTTCCGTACACACGTTGGCATTGTCCGAAGTATGGCCGTCCAATCAGAGATGATGCCTGCAATTCTAACAATCGTTATGAGAATACTTTTGCACTTACGTGCTTTCCCACGCTATTCCCGTTACACCCCCACGCTGTAAACCAGAAATGGTATGTAGTTCGTATCGTACTGCAGCCATTCGTTGAATTTCATAGCTGGAAGCCTTCCCGCTATCTCGGTATCAGTGAATAATCGCCCTACGGGGATGAGTGGACTAGCTAGGAACTGGAAGTAACAAATTCGCAACGTTATTTAGGGTCAAATTTTGCATTGAAAGCCGCATATCTGACATTCCTACTCAGATAATTTTTGTCAGGTTGTTCATTGCTCTTCATTTTACCAGAATTTAAGCTTTTGTGCCGCATTATGATTTTTCCCCAAGTAGCTGAAATGTGATCAACTATGCTTCAGGATACAATACACTTACACGCTATGGCGTTGCACTACAATAGTTTGCAATGGTCGAAAATTAAATTGATGTGATGTTTGTTGCCAAACTTGGCGCGACACACTAGAGTGTGTCGATATACTGTTTAATATAAAGTTCATCAAAATGTCTTAATAAAAATTTTAAAAAGTAATAATGAATAACCTTTTGAATCAGTAGTTGGCATCATTGTTCAAATAATTATCAGAATTTATAACTTACTCCATTAGAAACAATTCGATTTAAAACGACAAAAAACTATCAAAACTGGTTTTCTTCTCTCCGTACAATGTCATGGAATAAATTTCAGATTCTTTGTCAGTAAACGGTGATGAAAACAGCAAACAATATAATCAAGCTTATTTAAGGTATATAAAATACTACCTTATTTCTTGTTGTAACTTTAATAGCTGATGTGTTGATGGCACTCTTCGTCCACAGTTTATCAATATCCATACCATTTTCTTTAAATGGAATCCACACGACAGTATACGTCTTGTTGGCACGTAAGTAATACTTAAAATCCTCCATGAAATCCGAAGGATAAGGGCATAAAGTGAAAGCAGGAAAAGTGATGGTGTTATTCCGAGTGATGATTACGTCAACACTAGTGGGTTCACTCAGATAGAGAGACACCCTCTCATACACTTGGTATATGCATAAAACCACGCAACTCATAACTACTAGTGGCCTCAGGAGGAGTTTGTTCCAAGATGCTGAAAAAAAGGATGAGATAAGTTTGTCAATGTTAGTTTTTTTTATGTTACATAACCTTTATCTGACAGGTTTTCATGTAAGATTGATAAACGCTTTAACAGATGAAATATAAGATATGGAGTAATAAAACAACAAGTAAACGAGAGAAGAAGTAAAGAATCTCAGAATCGAGAGTAAATAAAGGGTAAGTAGAGTAAATAAATAGTTAAATCAAATTCCTCTAACGTTCATAGTTTTTTAATATTGTATTTTTTGAATTTTTTAGTTTCAGGTTTTAAAAAGTAAATAAAACGTAAATAATGGGCAAATTAAAAGTAAATAAAGCAAATAAATGGTAAATAAAGATAAGATCACAGTAAACAAAATAGTTTATTCACAGAATATCTAGAAACCGAGGTCCCCCAGTCAACTTTTTTATGCTTCTGATGAAACATGATAGGTAATTTTTAATCTAAAAAAACTCCAGTAAACACAGCACGTCATTTTTGCATAAATGTTATATCTCTGACTCAGTTGCCTTACTGACATTTTTCAGTGAATCTCGAGGAAAACAGGCGCAACAAACGGTCAAAATTGTTACTTCATATTAATGTGCACGTGGAAAATTCACAACTGGTGGTTAAAGGCGGGTTGCCAGCAAATTAACGTTGCATCATCTACCCCTATCGAGTTCTCTCTCGCAGCAAGCAAAGGAATGCACAAAGCAAAACTTTTACACGCTATAAACAAGCCACATTAATGAGGAAACATTTGGTACGCCATCGTGCACCTGGAAACAAGCTTTTAAAATTAACGATATTAGTGTCACTAGATGGAGCCTGCAGGTTTTATTTATATTTTGCCGTGGCGCCATCTAGTGACATTAGTATCGTTAATCTTTATAGCTTGCTCCCAGGTTCACGAGGGCGTACCAAATTTTTACTCAATAATTCAGAAGAAATGTTTCTTGTTTGTTGTGTATAAAGATATTTCTTTGTGTATTCCTCTACTTGTTGCGGTCAAGCACTAGAGAGAACTCTATAGCACTTGATGGAGCTAGATAATCCAAACTTTCATTAGGTGGCAACCAGCCTTTAAGCTCCTGAGTTTTCTGGACAGTTTTTTACATATTTCCTTATTTTTGCCCCTCCTATTTCTCTACATTTTCTCATAACTCTGTTTTATCCACATTCTGAGCTTTTACTTACGGTTTTCTCTGAGCTCTGTGGTGACAATACCATTACATTAAAATATAAATTTAATTTAAAATGTTGAATAAATCGAGGTCATGCTTGCTTTATTCCGAAATTAAATAATTTTTTCCTAGTTTTATCATTCTGTCTGTAATGCTAAGTGTATGTGACACGTACATTGTAATTCAAATACATTCTGTTTATACGGTATTCACGTTTTACTATCAAGTGCTTGCATAAAAATGTACATAAGTAAATTATGAGATATTTAGATGTTCACTGCGCAGAAGCATAGAACCGACAAAACTTGGTAGATATTTTCTACCTTAATGGTTTTGGCCGATGTTTATCCATTTAACACAAAAGACAGGAGATGCGGATAAAGAGCCACGAGAATAAACTTTGACAAAATGAGGTTTTGGCTGACGATTATTTAACTAAATCAACCATGACCGAAAAAAGTACGCTAAAGTAGGCTCCCTTATCTATTTAAGAATTTGTTGACCTTCAGAAGATTTCCTGGATTAGCACTCAGGGTTTTTGAAACCATTACATATCCCAAAATAAATCTGAAATACCTGTAATGCCTGTCAGTCCACCAAGATATGTGCAATGTTATGTGGACCATAACAAGAGTTGCACTCTTACGCATTGCCACCATGGAGCATGTACCCACGGATTATGTACACTTCTCAATGATTTGTGGCCCATCCGGAGAAGTGGCATAGCCACCTCCTCCATACGACTGGACTGTGATGATGAGTGCCAGGCCATAACATCCGGTTAATTATCCACAGCTCATGTCAGTAACCTTCTATTCATCCTACCATTTGACAAAAAAGTATAACACGGATCATGGAGCAAAACTAGCAAATCGTTTTTATCTCTGGTAACTTAAGGGCAGCCTGGGAAACTAAGTTGGAGAAGATGAACGCTATAAATCTCGCCTCATAGCAAAAGGTTTTTCAAAAAAATATGGAGTCCAGTATTCTGACAGGTATGCACTCGCGGCCGGACTGCCCAATATGCGATTACTAGTATCTGTTACTATCCAGAATAATTGGTATATAGATCAGTACGACGTTAAGACCGCATGTTTAAACGGATTTTTGGGAGAAGAAGAGCAGATTTTTATGGTTCAACCTGAAGGCTTTGAGGTCCCCAGTCAAGAAAATAAAGTTTGTGGTATAATAAGGAGCCTATAGCCTACGGCTTAAAACAATCTGCCAAAAGCTCGTACTTCTGCGTCTTCTTTTACTGAAATTGGAAGGACTTCCGCACCCTAACATCTATGTTGATGATATCGCAGCCAAAACCTCGAACACAAAAATGAGATTGATGGCTGGCCAAATCGATTCTAACTGAAAGTTTTGAAATTAAACCATTAGGTCCGATAAACTACGTGCTGGAAATACAGTTTACAAAGCCTGAAGATGGTACAAACCAAACCGAATACATCAAGATGGTCCTTGCAAAGTTAGCCATGCAAGACTGCACCTCAGTAGCCACCACAGCAGTTGCGAGAGGTCAAAAGCCACCCCAGATACTAGTGATTGCCCAGGCAACATACCCTTGCGTGAACTCGTAGGATCCCTATCGTAAATAGCAAACAGGACACGTCCAGATATAGCCTTCGCCGTGAACTGTTTGGTGCTGCGTGCATCAAAGCCTGCCCAGGAAAATTGAATGGCTGAAAATGTGTACTGCGTTATCTCCAGGGTTCAAAACAACTAAGCCGAGCTGTTAGTCCCGACAGCACCAGACATACAATTTACTCAGACTCGAGCCATGCAATCAATCTAGACACAAAACATTTCACTACAGGCTTATAGACATGTATCGTTCGTTTTTATGGAGATCAAACCTTCAATGCACGGTTTCCCTCTCGACGATGGAATCCGAATACAAGGCAATTTTACAAGGAGTTCAATAGTGCCTATGGACCGGAAAACTTCTGATTCAATTAGGTGTTATACCGTCACATGAAATAAATTTACAGATTCCCAAAGTGCAAGAGTACATTCTATGAGTTTCGTAGAAAAATCTAGAATGAAACACAATGGTCTAATCTACGAACAATCGAACATGTGTGTGAATGTGTAGAAGTTAAAAGTGTGGAAATCAATTACATCCCCACAAAGATAAACATAGATGACATATTCACAAAACCATAATCTGGAATACGGCATAATTTCTTGTCTGATCTTATAAACATTTCTTGTTCCAGATAATGCTTTTGTCAAGGGAAGGATTGTTAGCGGCAAAATATTGAGTGTCGCCATATAAGGTGTTTTTGGTTTTACAGCTTTTTTCCTTCAGTTGCTGATGACCTTTGCCATTCAAGCAAAGGAAGTAGTCTACACATCACGCATGGGTACAAGCGCCTACTCAAGTCTAGAACTTCCAGCAACGTCTAGAGACTGAACACCGGAAGTTTGGGAAGCCATAACCGTAGACAACCAGCTACCTTTTTGGTTGCTCATGAAGCTGAAAGTCTTCACTCCATCTGGCCTTGCGCCATCGAACACTTTGTACCCTTTGGTATTTGAATTTGAATTGTTTTGTAAACATGGCCTTGTAATATTGCCCACAACATTAAAGCTGCTAATGTTTGAAGTTGATAATGTTACACCTACTATTATTTTTCTATTCACGAAAGTAATCTCTAACACATTTTGATGACGAAATTTGCGTTGTTGAATGCGGGATATTTCGATCTTGCACACGAAATTTTACTAATACTTTCTCTAATGATTAACCTTGTGAGAAACTCGCTTTGATGCTGTGGTTTAAACTATGCCCTAAATTTTCTCTGGTCTTTTTCCGGACTGGCTCGTAAGGTTTATTAGTTACATGGCATAAACCACATTCTTTAGAGAATTCTGAGATTCTTGACTAACCAACTGAGGTCCGTTATCGCTCACCAACATTTTACAAAACCCACAGGCAGCATAAAAATACCATAGGATACGGACAACTGCACCACTAGTATTAAAATTCATTTGTTATTTAGGTTTTTCTTTGGTAAAATACCAGTTTTTCTAGATTTAGATTTTTATTGTTGGGGAAATATTCTTTAAGGAATCTGTTATCTGGAATTAAAGTGTTGTGGATAAAACCATATAAAACCATTTAATTCCAGATAACAAATTTCTTAAAGAATATTTCCCATCATTAAAAATCTTAAACTGGAAAATTACCTAAGAAAAAATTAATTAACAAAACCAAAGCCTTGGAATGGAACATCCCATGAATTAAGATGCAAGCATCATGGTTTACATATTGCCGCACGTGCAATTTGGTTTCTCAAGAAGCGGGTTGGCTTGAAGTTTGTCATTATTTTAGCCTCTTCTGATAGGGGAACTTACGGTTCCATTTTAAAAATCTTTTTTTGACTTGGTGGCTTTGCCATGTAATCATACGGTTAACCAGATAACGAAAATAGAAAATATTCGAGACGTTGTTTGAATATTTGTTGGAGCACTTTTTATTTTTTACATTACTAATCTTTGACATTTGCTTTTTGTGTAACATGTTGGTGCTATGGTATTATTTATTTGTCATTTCTCTATTATTTAGATAAACAAGACGGACAGACAAAGCAGCACGATTAGACGTGAATAAATACAGATGCAAATCTTTTTTTATTGCCTTTTGGACTCAGTGTCAAACTTCCTCAGCGGAAGTTGAAGATTTGACCTTTGAGACCAATGGCCAAAACCCTACTGCTAATTCATACTGACACGGTCTATCTATATTTCGATTTTCAATGATGCATTGAATGGTCCTGTTTACCATCAATATTGTGTCGAAAAGCGTCAGCGATAATTAATCCCTGCGAAAATATGATTTCCAGCTTTGTGTGTCTTAAACAAAATTTACGTCTGAAACACATATTTTAGCTGTTTTACATTCTTATTAATAGGAATGGTAAGTTGTTCGTACTCACCACTCTTTTTACTGTGATTTGGATTGAATTGCTTGCGAGACATGAAGATTCTTTTAACCTTCATTGTTCCAAACATCTTCAGCCGTTGAGATTTTTTAAATTGCTGTTGGTAATGGCTCTTGCTCGGATGGACTATGTCTAGTTGACCCTGCCAAATATAAAGAAGCATTAGTCCAAACTAAGTGCACTATGTCTATTTATCACAAACCGTACATGTTTGTTATATGCAACATTAAATTACAAATTATTATTGTAATGACCTCTTCTTACCTATATTATGTAAATAAGTAGCTTCATTCACACCAGTCTGCAGAATTCGCTGAACGTTGATGAAAGGTTAGATGTAAATTGTAGTAAACAAATTCCTTTTCTGGAAAATTCTTCTGAAACTCTGTATTATAGCTTGATGATGGTGATTTACTAAACAGACAATAAGCACCAGTAAGCTAGAATCATGTAACATTTAACCTGCGAACATTTAATTTCTGAAAATATTCATAAAATTAAAAAACAAAATCCTTAAGCCTGCTGTTCGTTTGTTCTGCGTCCTACACTCACCTAGTAACCAATTTCCTTTCTGTTTTCAGTGTCACACCTGATGCTGATGCTACATAAATTAAAATCAATACGTTTAGAAAAACAGTTAATCGATTCACAGAATTCCATTAATATTTAATGTTGGCAGGTGTGTTGCATTTTAGAAACTTGCTGATGCTGAAAATCAATTTTTAAATCAATTTTTAATTAGTATTAAACACTGTTTACGCATATAAATTACGGATGTAAGCCTTAGAAAAACTTAATGTTGTAAAGGAATCGATTCAAGAAAGAAGACATCTAATCCATCAGAGTTGCACTAATATGTATAAAAAAAAGCTTCAGTTTTGTAAGCCTGAAAACAACTTAATGCTGTAAAAAGGAAGAATTCCAGGAAAAGTCATGTAAGCCAGCATCGTCGCATTAATACGTGAAAAAGAACCTTCTGCGTCCCAAAAAAAAAAACAAAAAAAAAAAACGAGCTGGAGCTTATTTTATGCGCATTAATGCGATGCTGATGGCTTAATGTCTTTTTCTTGTATATCTTCCTTTAGACCTTAATTTTTTAAGGTGTGCATCCATATTGTATATGCTAAAGCAGTTTTCTTAATCATAATATCTCTTATTTTTTCTTGGTTATATTTCAGGTAAATTAATAACTAAAAATTTGATATTATAATTACAATTGAGTTGAACACTTTTTGATAAAAATCAATCAAATTAAAATAGTGCTCAAAAGCCTTTGGTCCGTGTTAATATCTAAGTTTTAAGCTATAAAGGTTGAAAATTGGTTCATTGGAACGGCTTCTAGGTAAGAGCAAAATTTCCCTGAACAAGAAAAACAACAAGAACAAGGTAATCACACTAAAATAGCATTCAAAAGGACTAGACCTTGTTCTTACCTAGGTTTTAAGTCATAAAAGATTAAAATCGGTTCATTGGTTCGATATCTAGCTGAGAGCAATCTTTCCCCAGACAGAAGAACAACAAGAATATCGTAAGCACATTAAAATAGCTTTTGTAAAGCTATAAATTGGTTCCGGTTCACTGGTTCGATCTTCAGGTGAGGGTAAAGAGTCCCAACAACAACAACAATTGGCCATGCATGTAGGCCAAACGGTTAGACTATTTTCATTATAGGTTTTAATCAAGTGAAAGATTAATGATATGTGTCAGTTTGGCACTTTCAATACTCATAAAACCGTGCACAAACTCAGCAATTCATTGCACAAATGTTTTTTTTTGGTGGATTCCGTGTGCAGTTGTCGATAAACTGTTATCTCACATTTATGGCCGGAACAAGAAGCAAAGCGTAAAATGGATGGCACTTCCACTATTTTGGAACACTTAGTTGAGTTTGATTAGAACTGATTGTAGGTTTTGAAGGTAATAATGATCGATGGAGCAAAAAAATAGCAGGCGTGATAAGCCAAAGTGTCTCCAGAAGGAAGAGTTTGGCCTGGGTGGTTTTGTACGTCATTGAAGCATAGATCGAAGCATAGTTCTGTTGTCTTTTGGACCATAGTTTTGAACTCCGTCCTATGGTTTTTTTTATTACATTTGTAAAATGTTAGTACTTGCCTCTTTTTTTTTTTACAGATTTATACCGGGTGTCCCAAAATTCAGGGGACACCCAGATGACATACCCAGTTGATATACCGGGGATATGGCATACTACCAGGGTGAACAAAGACAAAAATTCCTGGCATATCATCATGCACACCCGATATATCACCAGGTATATCGCCCGGGTGACCCCTGACTTTTGGGACTCCCGGTATAGGATGAAACATATTTTAAATCCATTGAATAGTCTAGTCAATGTTTAAAAGATTCCATTTTAAATAAGTGGTATGTATGCGGTGGCTACATACATGCGTGGGTCATACTAAGGCAAGGACAACTACTGTTTGGGCATTATGGGTAGTGTTGCTCAAAGGCAACGGAGCCCTATATAAGCTTTTAATGAACGTCTAGTTCCACGAGTAGCCATGCATGCAACTCATAACATTAGCGCATCTAAAGCTATGGTGGGCAGACCGAACTCCTGGCTATTCAGGTGCGCACCAACACTCCAAGTTCATCACCAGGTGATTAAAATATTTTAAGGCCGTTCATGTCTGTGTATTATCCAGTTATGCACCTTATCACAGCACAAACTATCGTCCTTTCAGAGATCACATTTAGGATGGATGAAGGGAAAAATCGAAATTTGCAGCAGCGTATGCCCACTGCTTTTAAACTAGCATCAAACAAACAACAAATATAGCATTACTGACTTAAGGTGTTGATAACATCACGTCTGCCATCTGTTTTCAATGTGGGAATGTACCGATGGACTGCCAAAGAATACTTCACCAGATTTCATTTGTCAACACGTTTTCAAGATTTTAGCCCTAATAAACAACTATAAAAGTAAAGATTTCAGGAATATAATTTGCCTGGTTTACAAGAAGTTGCAGAATTAATGTAAGTCATTGAGCTTCTACTCTGAATGAAAATGTTGATATCTCGAAAACTACCGGGCAAAATTGAATGAAACAAAAAACTTGATTGCTTATTATGATACCAGCCTGCTATATATCTATATTATTTACCTGCCACACCAAGTCGCAAAACTTAGTTATCCGAGCGAGCAAAACGTTACTATACGATTTGTTGTAACTACAGAATAGATTTTTATAAACAAAAAGTGGTTTGCATTTTTGGTTGTCTTCTATTTATTACACAAATCTTCAGTTGGTTAATTAAAGGTTGCAACTATGATACCTGATGATACTGCAAAGATTGCTAAATGTTGAAACTCTAATATGCATTACTGTGTAGGGTATACATGTGTAAAGCGGCTTTAGTAGTATCTTACGCATCATACAATTCAGCACAACGAAAGCTTTCTCGTCGTGAGTGCCTCTCTACCTCCTCAGCCGCACTTATTTACCCATTTTTTTGTTTCTTATAGTGTATGGTTGGACGTGTATTTCTGCTGGTTGGCAAAGAATACAAAAAAAAAGTGTAGGAAGTAACCTAATGTGAGCACCCTAGTTTTTGTTTTATTTAAACCAGTTTGGTAGTCTTTTTTTTTTATTAGATATATTATAAAATAAGACTCTTTCGGTGAACTATTACTGGCTAGTTGTCAGACTGCGTGCAATATTTGTAGCAATATAGAAGGAATTTGCGAAGCACCTGCTCATTTCACCAAGTGTTTTGTGTCATTTGTGGTACCGATTAACTTTATTGAAGAAAAGAGCATGAGCTCAACAAGAATTAAATAAATACAGATGCAAACCTATTTACGTTGC